>JBAIZL010000139.1:320000-594117 GCA_036971475.1 Prosapia bicincta
TGGTCCTTTTTGTCTTCGAGTATTAGTCCTTTTTGTCTTTCAGTGTAGGTCCGTTTTGTCTTTGAGTATCGGTCCTTTTTTATGTTTCAGTGTTGGTCCTTTTTGTCTTCGAGTATTAGTCCTTTTTGTCTTTCAGTACTGGTTTTTTCTTGACCTTGAGAAAAAGTCTTATAAAGTCGGTCGAAAATAACGACGAATTCAACACTGAATATGCGGGACGATGAGGATTGAAATACCGAAAATGAGTAGAAATTGATTCCATGCTTGTGTATCAGTTGTTAATACCCAAACGTTATGTGTAGTAGGCCTACAGGTCAAAATATAGTATCGGAAAAATTCATATATCCCAAGCAAATTCGACAACACATAGGCAACTGTTATTATAATACTGAATTCCATTGATGATTACCAATAAACACTCTTGTAATTGTCCTTTCACTTCAATTTACGATTAGAAGTTTTGCACACTCTCCTTGTGCCCGGATCATAAACCAATTCTTAGTTAATAACTTGCTCATGAATTTCGAACTTTTTATTGCCGATGTCTTTCACATCGATTTCAAGTTTTATAAGAACTTTTCTCGTTTTGGATTAGGTTTCATTAGTTCACTGTCTAAGTCTAAAACACACGAAACGCGAGTTACTCACCTAACAGCAATGTAATACGCACGCATTGGCAGATTCAATGTCACGTATGCGAAAGGAAATGCTTTTCTCATAGACGTATGTTTGAAACACTTCCGATTAAGGCAGTCTACTTTTTTCTGTTACAATACGAAATTGTATCTGTTTTTCTAGTGTTTTTATTTATATAATTATCATGGACACTAACTAAATAGCCCTATTCGTATTTGGAGCATATGACACTAGTATCTTGTTCTCCTATAATCCAAATAGAGCATCTCATGTGGCCTAATGTTGCTGAAATTTTAGAGGAACTTGTCGTTGTGTCTTCTCGCCTCTCTCGTTGTGTAGGGTTGTCAAACCCCCAAGAAGAACTAACGGTTTTAAATCTGTTCCTCAATCATTACTACACAAGAAAGAGAAGAAATTGCCGCCCACCATTCCCAAAATAAAGAAAATTTCCCATTTTCTTCAACACTTCTATACATTGAGGTTGATAAAGAACAATTGCAATATAATCATTCTCCAATTAATAGGCTGGTTCACAATTCCAAGTATGGTTCACAGTTTAAAGGCGGTTGCAAAGTATTAAGGAGGTGTAACAGTTTTAATTAAGACCGGTTCACAATTCCAAGTATGATTCACAGTTTAAAGGCGGTTTCAAAGTATTAAGGAGGTGTAACAGTTTTAATTACGACCTGTTCACAATTCTAAGTATGATTCACAGTTTTAAGGTGTTTTTAAAGTTTCAAGATGTGATAGTTTTAAGGCTGGTTCCAAGGTTAAAAAAATAAGCTAAGTTATAAGGCTGATTAACTGATTAAATCCTGCGTCGTGCTTTAACGTTGGTTTTAATTCAGTATTTTTAAATGGTTAAATGCTAAAAGAGCCTAATGATATTAACATTAGTTAAAAGGCGTATTAGTGAAGTTCTGAGACTGAATCCATTTTACACTCTGTGCACCTTTAAAAGGTTTTATCTTAAATAACTTTTCACTTTACCTTAGACAATATTTGAACTAACGAATTGTCTTGCAACATCAGGTAGTAGTTTAAGCGCGATCCACATAAATGGCTAAAGAAATTTGCGTAAATTAATTCGTTTCTATTAAAACTTACATTTGCAGTAAAAATAAAACTCCGATAAGGCTCTTTCAATGAAAAGATAATGTATTTAAATATGTGCTAATGTATGGGTATGCATCAATCATATTATCATAAATAAACAAAGGGTGTCATTGAGAATATATGAATACTGCAATTAGCCATTTGAAATAATTTCATTTGTACTTGGAAGGATGATTGATTCAGTTTATAATTGTAAACTAAACTAATTTATGTATCGCGGCTATTATCCATTGTAGGCAATAAGAGATAAAACTGTATGGCTGTTACGTATCATTGTAAAAACATCTTACTTTAAAACGGTCTTTAAAAACTTGGTCCCAGCTGCTTGTTAATCTCCCACTTGCATGATTCAGCTACTGTAATATCTTACTTAGAGGGTTCAACTACTGTAATCTCCCTTTTTTAGGGTTCAGCTATTATATTATCCTATTTAGAGGGTTCAACTACTGTAATCTCCCTTTTTTAGGGTTCAGCTATTATATTATCCTATTTAGAGGGTTCAACTACTGTAATCTCCCTTTTTTAGGGTTCAGCTATTATATTATCCTATTTAGAGGGTTCAACTACTGTAATCTCCCTTTTTTAGGGTTCAGCTATTATATTATCCTATTTAGAGGGTTCAACTACTGTAATCTCCCTTTTTTAGGGTTCAGCTATTATATTATCCTATTTAGAGGGTTCAACTACTGTAATCTCCCTTTTTTAGGGTTCAGCTATTATATTATCCTATTTAGAGGGTTCAACTACTGTAATCTCCCTTTTTTAGGGTTCAGCTATTATATTATCCTATTTAGAGGGTTCAACTACTGTAATCTCCCTTTTTTAGGGTTCAGCTATTATATTATCCTATTTAGAGGGTTCAACTACTGTAATCTCCCTTTTTTAGGGTTCAGCTATTATATTATCCTATTTAGAGGGTTCAACTACTGTAATCTCCCTTTTTTAGGGTTCAGCTATTATATTATCCTATTTAGAGGGTTCAACTACTGTAATCTCCCTTTTTTAGGGTTCAGCTATTATATTATCCTATTTAGAGGGTTCAACTACTGTAATCTCCCTTTTTTAGGGTTCAGCTATTATATTATCCTATTTATAGGGTTCTGCTACTGTAATCTCCTTCTTTTAGGGTTTAGCTATTGCAATCTCCCACTTCTATGGTTCCTCACAGAAGATTCCAGCTAATGTAATCTCCCAAACTCAAGGTGGCAGCTAATACAACCTCCCACTTACAGATTCCAGCTACTGTAATCTCCCTATTACAGAGTTTCAGGCACTGATATCTGTCACTTGCAAGGTTCAGCTAAAGTGATATCCCAAATACAAGGTTCCATCTACTGTAATCTCCCACTTACAAGATGTAAAACTCAGTAACCTACTACTTATAAAATTCCATATACTTTAACCTCCCTCAAAATAATTCAGATACTATAATATTCCACTTACTGATTCTAGCTACTACAATTTCACAAAAAGGAGTTTCAGCTACTACAATCTTCCCTATAAACGGCTCAGGTACTGTAATCTTTCTCATAGAAGGTTCCAGGTAATGTAATCTCCCCAATACAAGATAATCCAGATAGTATAATCTCCCACCTACACGGTTGCTGCTGTTGTAATCTCCTGTTTTAGGGTTCCGAGATAAACGAACAATTGTAGTACTTGTAAATTTATAACTCTTTGACTCTTTCAAAGGACAGAACTACTGTAGGCGTATTTTTGCCTACCGCCTATCCCAAGGGATTATAATGTCCCTATCTTAGTCCTGGGTTTAGTCCACCTATCCTTTTTTTACTCGTTTTTCAAAGAATGTATACCTCCCTGTGAACATCTAATGGCTATTTCGGATGTGCAACCTTAAACGTGTGTTGCCTTGACTCTTCACTTTATCTCGAACAGAGGTTTATTGTTTCCATCCAAATCCTTTCCTTTTGCTCGAAATTACTTCTTCTTCCTCCGTAACCGATGGGTAATAAAATTACTTGACCCTTTTAAAACTACAACGAAAAACTACAACCATTATCGAGAAAAACAAATATTACATGAGGTTTGGGAAAATTCCTTTATTTTAATCCTTCGTACGCAATAAGCGTAATATTCCTGCGATTGTAAATGTCACCTCACTTTGTTAATAGAAATATATCGCTATTGCTTATAAGAAAGCATTATATCAAGTAAATTTTCGGAAAATCTCAATAGAATGTGTTAGATTGTTTCTTCGGGATTTGGAAATCATGTTATTAGTTGTATGAGTAATTTCAGCTGCTGGCAAACATAAACAATTGAGTTTTGCTTACGTATGCCATATGCACACTAAGCCTGTACACGGCAAGCGGATGTGTACTGTCGCCGTCACGGCAGCATGCAGTTGAAATTTTGTTGCTACGTTTTTACTCGATATTTTGTATAAGTTTTTTTTAATTTCAAAAGCTTATTGATATTACTCCTGTAAATATTAATTATTTTCTACCTTTTTTGGCCGCAATTATAATGATTATCTAATGTTATGATAGTGGCACTAATGCGATCTTTTTTACCAATCCTATAAAACTAAAAAATATTTTTTTTTTTTTTTATAAGTTAATGACAGATCACAGACAATTTTGCTTTTTTAAACACTCAACGTTTCGAATTTCTTTGCGAAATTCCTTTTCAAGAGCTTAGTTTTAATCAAACAATTATACAAAACAACTTACTATTTATAAAATATAAACTTATGACTTACAACATAAAGTTATGTTGTATAATTGTTTGATTAAAACTGAGCTCTTGAAAAGGAATTTCGGAAAGAGGTTCGAAACGTAGAGTGTTTAAAAAAGCTAAATTGTCTGTGATCTGTCATTAGCTTATCTAAACAAAATTAATAGTTATTAGCAAACATTAAATAAAAATAGTATTTACAAAATATATATATAACTTTGATTTATATTGAAAAAACAGTTTTTTAATAAATTTAGCACTCGAGTGAAATTTGCATTTCTTTACGTAGCTTGCAAAGGGTTAAATTCATATCTCACTTCTTTCGTAGCTACGTTTGCCCACCCCTTAATCCACGGTTACTAGAATAATTAGACAGCGTAAGGTTATTTGTACAGTAACAGCTCTGTACAGTAAAGCAATGAAGATGGTTCCATAAAGCACAAAGCAAGATTATTTTCCGAGTTAGGATGTTAGCCCTCAGAAAAGAGAAATAATCATCTAGCCTTGTCATTTGTTATCCCTACGTGAGAGCGCTGCGAGGTGGGGTTAGGATTTAATTACGAGATTTCACTGCTTTCCCCCGTTCCAATTGTTTTACCAAACCCTCTTACTGGCATACCTGCGACTCGTCCTCAATACTCCGGCGCATATTGCTTGTCTTGAAAACATTATCTTAAACCTATTTAAACATTGAACACAAATTCTGTGTTGGTTCACATTTTTTAAAGCAGTCTCATAAGCTAAATTAACACCTTTGAAAAAGGGAGTGAAAAATATCAAATTCAGTAGAAATAATTTGCATTAGAAATACATAATGGAATATGGAAATAAAGAAGATGAAAAGAATAGGTTTATTAGAAAAATACGATCTTCTCAAGAGCAGTGGGAATTTCAACATTTCACCCTCCAAATTAGGGAGAATTTTGAAAAGGCTTATTTGAATGAAAGACGTTGAAACAGAGAAAGTAGAGAATTAAATTTTTCTCTTAATCAGTAAGGTACATTTGAGGCAATATTTCTATAAGTTTTTTCATTTTCTCTATGTATATATCAGGGACAAGAATATTTTTGTTTATTGGTTTTTGTCGATTTTGATATCATAATTGGAAAGGTATTGGACTTTTCCTTTGTCCAAAACACGCTCACTTTTTTTTCAATTCTTTCTATTACCTCACATCCTCCTATACAGTCTATCTTGTTCAAATTTTCAATCGTTAATCAAATACTTTTTATTCATCCATTCAAGTACAAATACATTTGTTTTAATTTGTAGAAGATGGCCCTTGATGTGAATAGAATTTCTTCAAATAATATTTTATTAATTAAAACAAAAGGGGCAAGTTATGCAATATTTAATAGTTAATTCGTCCCATTTGATTCAAAATAAGTAATAACATATGATTTCATAAAACAGCTGATTTTTGTTATAGGTTATGTGTAGAACAGCTGTTTAATGCATAGGTTATATTACTTTATTTATATTTGTTCAAATCATTTACTAAAGTGTAACTAAAATTAAATTTGTCTTTGTTGTCTTCACTAGAAATTGGCTTTAGGAATGTTTATTTATATTACTTGTTTGAATCTAACTTTACTGACATAAATCTGGAAAATTCCAAAATTTGTTTTTAAGCTTACAGAAACTTACGAAGACATTTATAATGTTCAAAGCTAGAATTTTAATTCTGTTAAACCTCCTGTGTGTAAAAGCATATTTGTAAGGCTGCGTTGTTTTGCAATGCTACTCCAAAATGTTCTTCTCCTAATCTAAAATGTTTCTTCCCCAACTGAAATCGGATTATAAAGTCACGCCCCTTGTACAAAATGTATGCCAGTTATTGATACTTTACTACCTTTAATTACCAGATTTAGAGTTGTTAGTGGAAGAATATTGAATGGCCTTAAAACCCACGTTTAAAATGACATCTTAAAGTTTTGAATCTGTAAGTTTTATATTCGTTACTATTAGGCCGTATTCTCTCACATTTTATTGAAAGTGGTTATTTGAATAATAAAATGTTGAGCAAAAACAACAGAAAAAATTGTCAAAATAATTCATTAAAAAATAATATTATTAATAATTAGAATAATTTTATCATCAATAACGTTTTAAAATAACAAACTTTAACTTTTAAAAATATTGTAAATATTTAAAAAGGTAAAAAGATAAAATAATTAAAAATTAAAATAATAATAAATATCATCCCTAATACTTAGTATATTATTTATTAATATATTAATGCTGTGCAACTAATATTAAATTAAAATATTTTAGTTATAATTATATTAATTATAATAAGTGAGTGTAATTTTTAATTTTAAATATAAACTTATGACTTACAACATAAAGTTATGTTGTATAATTGTTTGATTAAAACTGAGCTCTTGAAAAGGAATTTCGGAAAGAGGTTCGAAACGTTGAGTGTTTAAAAAAGCTAAATTGTCTGTGATCTGTCATTAGCCTATCTAAACAAAATTAATAGTTATGAGCAAACATTAAATAAAAATAGTATTTACAAAATATATATAACTTTGATTTATGTTGAAAAAACAGTTTTTTTATTAAATTTAACACTCGAGTGAAATTTGCATTTCTTTACGTAGCTTGCGAAGGGTTAAATTCATATCTCACTTCTTTCGTAGCTACGTTTGCCCACCCCTTAATCCACGGTTACTAGAATAATTAGACAGCGTAAGGTTATTTGTACAGTAACAGCTCTGTACAGTAAAGCAATGAAGATGGCTCCATAAAGCACAAAGCCAGATTATTTTCCGACTTAAGATGTTAGCCCTCAGAAAAGAGAAATAATCATCTAGCCTTGTCATTTGTTATCCCTACGTGAGAGCGGTGCGAGGTGGGGTTAGGATTTAATTACGAGATTTCACTGCTTTCCCCCGTTCCAATTGTTTTACCAAACCCTCTTACTGGCATACCTGCGACTCGTCCTCAATACTCCGGCGCATATTGCTTGTCTTGAAAACATTATCTTAAACCATTTAAACATTGAACACAAATACTGTGTTGGTTCACATTTTTTAAAGCAGTCTCATAAACTAAATTAACACCTTTGAAAAAGGGAGTGAAAAATATCAAATTCAGTAGAAATAATTTGCATTAGAAATACATAATGGAATATGGAAATAAAGAAGATGAAAAGAATAGGTTTATTAGAAAAATACGATCTTCTCAAGAGCAGTGGGAATTTCAACATTTCACCCTCCAAATTAGGGAGTATTTTGAAAAGGCTTATTTGAATGAAAGACGTTGAAACAGAGAAAGTAGAGAATTAAATTTTTCTCTTAATCAGTAAGGTACATTTGAGGCAATATTTCTATAATTTTTTTCATTTTCTCTATGTATATATCAGGGACAAGAATATTTTTGTTTATTGTTTTTTGCCAATTTTTATATCATAATTGGAAAGGTATTGGACTTTTCCTTTGTCCAAAACACGCTCACGTTTTTTTCAATTCTTTCAATTACCTCACAACCTCCTATACAGTCTATCTTGTTCAAATTTTCAATCGTTAATCAAATACTTTTTATTCATCCATTCAAGTACAAATACATTTGTTTTAATTTGTAGAAGATGGCCCTTGATGTGAATAGAATTCTTCAAATAATATTTTATTAATTAAAACAAAAGGGGCAAGTTATGCAATATTTAATAGTTAATTCGTCCCATTTGATTCAAAATAAGTAATAACATATGATTTCATAAAACAGCTGATTTTTGTTATAGGGTATGTGTAGAACAGCTGTTTAATGCATAGGTTATATTACTTTATTTATATTAGTTCAAATCATTTACTAAAAAGTAACTACAATTAAATTTGTCTTTGTTGTCTTCACTAGAAATTGGCTTTAGGAATGTTTATTTATATTATGTTTATTTATATTACTAGTTTGAATCTAACTTTACTGACAAAAAGTTGAAAAATTCCAAAATTTGTTTTTAACCTTACAGAAATTTACGAAGACATTTATAATGTTCAAAGCTAGAATTTTAATACTGTTAAACCTCCGGTGTTTAAAATGATATTTGTAAGGCTGCGTTGTTTTGCAATGCTACTCCAAAATGTTCTTCTCCTAATCTAAAATGTTTCTTCCCCAACTGAAATCGGATTATAAAGTCACGCCCCTTGTACAAAATGTATGCCAGTTATTGATACTTTACTACCTTTAATTACCAGATTTAGAGTTGTTAGTGGAAGAATATTGAATGGCCTTAAAACCCACGTTTAAAATGACATCTTAAAGTTTTGAATCTGTAAGTTTTATATCCGTTACTGTTAGGCCGTATTCTCTCACATTTTATTGAAAGTGGTTATTTGAATAATAAAGTGTTGAGCAAAAACAACAGACAAAATTGTCAAAATAATTCATTGAAAAATAATATTATTAATAATTAGAATAATTTTATCATCAATAACGTTTTAAAATAACAAACTTTAACTTTTAAAAATATTCTAAATATTTAAAAAGGTAAAAAGATAAAATAATTAAAAATTAAAATAATAATAAATATCATCCCTAATACTTAGTATATTATTTATTAATATATTATGCTGTGCAACTAATATTAAATTAAAATATTTTAGTTATCATTATACTAATTACAATAAGTGAGTGTAATTTTTAATTTTAAATTAATAAAACCTCTTAAACCACAAACATCTTTTATTTTGAGGGCGCTAACGTTGTATATATATATATATATATAATAAATTAAAAACATTTCAAAAACAAGAATACTTTTAATGCATATATTATTCAAAGCTTTCAGCCGATAAAATAGTACCAGCATCTTCAGAAAAATAATTATCTAACAAAATATTTTTACAAAAATTACACATATGATTAATTTTTGTAAAATTATTTTAGATAATCATTTTCCTGAAGATGCTGGTACTGTTTTATCGGCGGAAAGCTTTGAATAATATATGTATTAAAAGTATTCTTGTTTTTTGATATGTTTTTAATTTATTAACTCTATTACAAGAAAACATATGACCATATTTAATATATATATATATATATATATATATATATATATATATATATAGAGAGAGAGAGAGAGAGAGAGAGAGAGAGAGAGAGAGAGAGAGAGAGAGAGAGAGAGAAAGAGGAGAAAGAGAGAGAGGAGAGAGATCCAACTATACTAAATTGCTAGATAGGTTGATGCATTTGTTTATTTCCGATAACTTTTTAACCTCGCGACATTTAGCTCCAAAAGGGAAATTAATTATTGGACAAACAGGAAATGCTCGAAGCGCCAATTTCCTGCTTTAAAAGTCGTTAATGTTTCTGTACTTCCCGAAGTGATGCTGTTAGGCACATAAACTAAACAAAGACCAGGAAACGCAGAAAAATATTTTGAACGATATAATATTTAAATATGATGCTAATGTATTCTATGCATTTTGGCGTTTGCTATGTATCCTATATATCCATACTATGTTTTGGGTTTTTTTAATACAAGGTAAACTGTAGTTTATAGCACAGGTAGTGCATTAACAACTTTTCTAATATTAAAAAAGTTGTGACACACAAAATGCGAGTAAATTAAAACAGTAAAACGAAAACAAATAACCATTATTCGCTCATTTTTATATATTGTCATCAATTATTTTTCTCTCCACAGTTAAGCAGGCTTAGTAGGGAAATAAAGAATCATTTCTTGAATAGAAAACAGAAAGTATGTGATTTAAAGAACTCGTTAATGCATTTAGTAATTCCGTGAGAAGAAGTTATGAGGAAAGGTCACTTTCGAGAGCCTTGATGCGTCAAGAGTAGAGGCAATAAATACTGAAAGAGAGAGGATAATAGAGAGATCGATGAATGTATAAGGACGGAAGGAGGAAAAGGTAAGAGAGACATGAGGTTAAGGAAGAAGAAGGAGAAAGGGATCAAGTGGAGGAAAAAGAAGAAAAATCTAGAGTGGCTAGAAGAGAGGGGAGTGTTATGTGAAGGGAAGAAAAAAGGAGAAGGAAGAGAGATGAGAAGGCGAGAAAGATTAGGAGAGAAAAGTGTCAGGAAGAGAATAGGAATATAAAAGTAAAGAGAGACGAGACAGAAAGATTTGTGGTGAGAAAAGAAAAATAGAGGAAAGAGAGAAGGAAAAGAGATTGGGAGGTAGAGAAGCGAGAAGAAAATAAACAACTTCACAAAGAGAGACGAAGAAAGAAAACGACAAGGAAGGGTGGAAGAGGTGGAATAATAGAGACGGAAAGAAAAAAGAGGAAACAGAGAAAACAGAAAGAGACGGAGAAAAGTTAAAGTTTATCAAAGTATAAGGGATAAGGAAAACTGTTAGTACTTGTAAATTTGCATTCCGCGTTTTCAAGTAAAAATGGGTCGATATTTGAATTACAATATAGGGGAAACCAGCAAGATATTGACCGGGATTAATTCTGGTGTAAAACATTATATACACTCTAATATATTTCGAATATTTGAATTAAATTCAGTTTAATTGGTTTGATCAATCGCATTCTTCTTAAAACTTGCTCACCTTAGACACACGGCGAAATGAACGTGTGTCAAACGTTTCTTGGATGTAAATAGATGATTTTAAGTGGCATAATCTGTCGTCACTTAAAGTGTGTGCGATTCCCCTTTAATGTTTGGCGAATCTGTTACTTCAAGTAAAATGACAGAACCGAAGACAGGGATGGGTTACCCTTATAAATCTACCCTCCACCTACTACTCAACCGGTAAAGCGTCTTACGGCTTAAGATAAATGGATTTGTTTGATAACATTGCTATTTCGGTGAATAGATACATCCTTCTTTTACTTTATATTCAACCTAAACTTGAATAAGATATACATTTATGGCTTCCTATTTAATCTATAACTAAAATTCTTATTTCCAAGAAAATGTTGGTTATCTATTAAATTACTAAAAAACAGATATGAAAACCACGTTGAAAATTATGTTTGCAATAATTTGTTTACTGTTAAATTTTTCAAATATGTTTGTTGATAAACAACGCTGAGTACGATATTTTACTTTGCAAAGATTGCTTTCAGAGACATGTTTTTATGCACGATATGGGAAAGGTACAGTATTGTTATTATAGTGAAGTAAAAAAATGGCGCGTATTCCGTATGACAACTACACTCTATCCTTTGAATCTAGGGGGTGCGGAAGGAACCGAAGAATATTAATAGTATTTAGGAAGAGAGACGGAAGCTCTAATCGAAGAGGCATTGCTAGAAGAACGACGCCAAATCTGCATTTTCCCAGTCTCTGATTTATCTACTCTCAATCGGGGTAAAACAGACGTCCCTAAAGCACTGGTCTTTAGAAAAAGTTAAGCTTATCAAAGAAAAAACAGGATTTTTACATTTTAACTACAAAAAATTCCAAACAAATATCATGTACGTTATTGTAAATTGAGTTATTTTAGGTTTTTTTTATTATTAAAATATTCGTAGATTCTCTTATCGTGAGGATTAGAAAAACATCTACATTTTAAGTTAGCACAATTAAGATTTGTCGAATTTAAAAATTAAACTAAATTTATATCAAGTATTATTTTTTTTTTAATCAATTCCTACTGAAATCAAGAAACAAAATTATTTTACTTACTTTGAATTTCATAACAATTAATATAAATATGTATATTATTTACATACGACAGAAACACAGTATTAAGTGGCAAAATATAAAGCGAATTTCCTTGCGATTTTTCATTTTCCTCACTATACAGTATATGGTGAAAATAATTTCTAATTCTATCCATCGCTTGTACTGTTTCATTATTACAAGGAACTTGCAATAATATTAAAAATCCCACTTGGGAGTCAACACTTTACCATTGTACGTAACTCTACAGTCTTTAACAAAAATTTTTAATTACAGTTACTGCAAGCATTGATAAGAGATTAGTAATTTGTTAAATTCTCGAAGAATATAATTCCTTAAAGTGAAAATTAAATATCAAATATGAAATATTTGCGAGATTTTCTTGCAAAGGTTGTACTTTATTAAGCGTTAATGATTTGTCGTAGATTAAAGAAAAGAAGTGTCGAAAAGAAAAAGTCGGCATTTTGTTGAATTCTTTCCCCTCAGATTACTTATTTCATAAGGTATGACTTTTCTTGTAATCCATACTTTTAGTATCAGATGCGATGATATTCTTAAAGTTAATTTTTTTGGTGTAAGAAGAAATAGTGAAGACAGGCAACTTTATTGTACACGCCAGTAAAGATTCAGACGCCATACAGTTATATAGGAAATATTAGACAGGAATATGTTGGAGCAACTGCGGTGTAATTTTTTAATATAAATAAATAAAATACCTCAGAGTCTTTTAGTAATTTCCTCTGAAGATGATTGCTTTGCAATCGAGATGTACATCAGTACATAAATTAAATTTTTTTGTCTTTAGGAGTTTTTTTTTAATTTATAATCAGACAGTAAGTGATTTACAGATGGAAGATTGCACCGGATGTACGCTACCCATAAAGTATTCGACTACCTATGTGTAAGGTACATCTAGTATAAAACGTTTACGTTGATGACGCATTTGACAGAGCTTTGGCGTTATATGGTGCAGCTGGACAGGTAATTTCTTTTTAAAGTTTTTGGTTTTTTCTAATATATACAAATATAATGTATTGTTCATTTGTCCTTCAAGCTACATTAATAACTACACATTTTACAAAAACTTATAAGAAAAGCTAATTAAAATACGTTGGTGGATTTACGGTATCATGTTTCGCCATATTAATGTCATCTTTAGGGTGTAGTAAACTGTGAAAAGCTTCAATGATCGCAATTTTATAATAAATGTTTTATTCATACCTCAACATTTCACAAAAACTTATAAGAGACGCTAATTCAAATACGTTGGCGCACTTACAGTATCGAGTTTCGTCATATGAATGCCATTGTTAGGGTGTAGTAAACTGTGAAAAAACTTCATGATAGCATTTTATTTTAAATGTTTCATTCAAGTTACGCATTAATATTATCAAAACAAAAAACGTTAAAAATAAAAATTAGATATTACAAACATATATATTAGTTTTTGAATTATTTAAGTGTTTCTTTGGTGTTTACATTTTATAAATATAAATAAATATAGAGAATAACACTCTAAAGGTACCACTAGAGTTATGCAAAACATAGAATTGAATGAAGTATTTAAATTTATTTGAATCTAATAAAGAAGGAATATATATTCTGACGCAGAGGTTTGTGTTAATTATTTCATTTGAAATATGAATGGGAAAGAACCGAAATATTTAGATAGCCATAAATTCTTTCGCACACACCAGCATTCATTTTCTGCTGTCTGGACAGTGCTTGGTATTTTTAATAAATGGAATACGTAACACGTTTCTGTGAACTTTACCCTTACGAAGATGGAAAGGCTAAACCATTATTCGCAGTTGATTCTAAAGCTGAGCGAGTTTAAATAATTTCATAGAGGAATATACCTAATCTGGCTCATAAAGACCCATTGTTCGTCGTGTGTCCATTAATTACTAAAGCCTTTCTGTCATCAATTTCAATGCAGGCCTCACTTAATATAAGATGAAGGCAAGGAGCTGCTCGGTAGAAATTTGGGTCTGATGATGACTAAAGTTTCTAATGAATTGACAAGTTAATTTTCGCCGGAGATAATGAAAGTTTCAGTCAAACTTGTCTAATTTTCCTATAGTCTCTCTTGCGCCCCTTGTCTCCTCTTTCAATTTCTCTTCTTAAGTTTGAATTTTATTCGTCTTTGTCTCACCACCTTCTCCTTCATCTTCCCTCTTTTCTTTCACTTTTCTATCCTCTATATGTTTTTTTTTAACAACAACTTTAATATGACATGAGTGTACGATTAAACTCATTAAGTAAAATAGTCTAATTGATGCCTAGTCAATCATGATGTACTGGGCAGACTAAATCACTGCAACTACCAATAGGCCATTTCTCTCCGCATTTTACCTTGATTAGGTTATTGTTTTAAGAGACCAGCTGTCCAGAAGCTACTCTCTAACCTCTTACGTAAGCGAGCTGTTCCAAAATCGCCTGGGTGCTTCATATCCTTTCCACCCAGCTCTTATACAGCCTGATTGCTATCTACATTACGAGTTCTTTTTTTCAATTCCTTCTTTTCTTTCAAACTTTCCTTTTGCTCGTATATATCTTGTTCAAATTTCCAATCATTAGTAAAATACTTTATATTTATCTACTCAAGTTCAAATACATTTTTTTAAACCTGTAGTAGATGACACTTGATGTTAATGGAGTTTTTAAAATACTAATTCATTAATTAAATTTAAGAGTGATTAATTTTAATTTTATATGGAAGAAAAACTTTTCACAAAATGGACAAGGTATGCAATATAGTTATTTCGCCCCGTTTGACTTAAAATAAGTGATAACATATGATTTCATAAAACAGCTGATTTTATGTTACAGGTTATGTGGTAGAACAGCTGTTTTAACAAACAGGTCATGTTACTTTATTTATATATTTTTTGTATAAAATGTAACTAAAATATATTTTTCTTCTTTGACTTAAGTAGGAATTGACTTTAAAAAATGTTTCTTTATATTACTTGTTTTGTTCTTTTCCACTCATATATATATATATATATATATATTAAATATGGTGATATGTTTTCTTGTATATATAGTTAATAAATTAAAAATATTTCAAAAACAAGAATACTTTTAATGAATATATTTATTCAAAGCTTTTCGCCGATTAAATAGTATCAGCATCTTCAGGAAAAAAATTATCTAATACAAAAATTTTATTATTAAGATTTTTTTATTAGATAATTTTTTTCCTGAAGATGCTGATACTATTTAATCGGCGAAAAGCTTTGAATAAATATATTCATTAAAAGTATTCTTGTTTTTGAAATATTTTTAATTTATTATATATATATATATATGTATATATATGTATATATATATATATATATATATATATATATATATATATATATATATATATATATATATATATATATATGATCAATTGTTACTATCTGGAGTACATCCGTTCATTCTGCAGTCCATAAATTCGCAGTTCCGACGTTTCGCTAGAATCTCATCCAGCATTGACGAGGTGAACCCAACAACAGTTAAACTCGCTCTTCTACTGTTGTTGGGTTCACCTCGTCAATGCTGGATGAGATTCTAGCGAAACGTCGGAACTGCGAATTTATGGACTGCAGAATGAACGGATGTACTCCAGATAGTAACAATTCATCATATTTTTCCATCCGTGAAGGAATACGTATCAGCATATATATATATATATATATGCTATATATTTATAAAAACGTTACAATGGAATATTCATTTAACCGATCAATTTTTTATTCATTAAATACTTAAAACTGATACAGTCTTTATACAGTTTAACATTGCGATTAAATATTTTCAAACAAAACAAGTAAACTACCTACAACAAAATGTAAAAACATAGAACACACTCTGTTAATTAATTATTTTATTGTTTCCCGATGTTAGGAATAGCTTACGTGAGTATTACAGGCCATATTTTACCGATATTAAGCTGATAAGTTTAGACCGACAGTAAACAAATGTTAAAGGTGAATATTAATTTCTGGATATTGTTTTTAAATGTCGAGCTGGGTATTAAACAACCTTGTGTTTGTGATGTGGTTTAACTGTGAACATGTCAGCTGTGGGGAAACGGCGATACTTCGTACTTTGAATTTAAATTTCATTTTACTGTGAGACACACAGGCTGCGTTTATTGAAATATACAACAATGATTTAGGTTCTAACACAAATATCTTTGTGTTTGGGTACTAATAGTATCAGCATTGTATTGGCTTGAAGAAACAACTAGTCAAGAGGGATCTGACAGTAGAGGTTTAAAACAAATCCTATCGAGGCTATAAGAAACATACGAAGCACAGACACGTAAAGTAAGTGAGCGCTAAGAAAAAAATTAATAAATCAATCAATTGCAGACACTGGAACAAATTATTTTTTAGTATTATTTTTTAAAGTATAGCTTTTGAATACACCTAATTTCCAAATATACTGAAAGTGCCGACGGGTTGAACATTTATAAATCCTACTAGGACATCTAAATTAATAACTATATTTTATTATTAAAAATATATATGATATATAGATATTTATGTAATAAGCTATATATATTTTATCAAGAAAACTACTTATAAAACGATATGCTGGAAGCTCTTCGTCAATGTAACATGATAATATTCTCAAGAGTTTCGTACATTGTCAACAACTAAAACACTCTAATTTCGTGCATTGTTGTTTTAGCTGTTGACAATGTACGAAACACTTGAGAACATCAATATATTGCAAGGACGAAAAAGCTTCATATAAACGCAGTCATTAAAGTGATATAGCAGTTGACGATGTCGAAGCTTTTGTGAATATCTTTATGTATATAATTCTACCTAATTTCATTTACAAATTATAAATATGTAATAATATATATATATATATATATATATATATATATATATATATATATAGAGAGAGAGAGAGAGAGAGAGAGAGAGAGAGAGAGAGAGAGAGAGAGAGAGAGGGGGGGGAAGGAGAGAGAGAGGGAGAGAGAGACAGATAGACAGACAGAGAAAGAGACTTAGGTAGATAGGTAGATAGATAAACAGATAGATTAGTAGATAGATAAGGATAAATAAGATAGATAAGATTTAACAGATATATAAAGATAGGATAGATAAATAGATAGATATAATTCGAGGGAGATAGACAGACTGACAAAAAGAGGAAGAGATTTCGTTAAACAATTTTTAAATAATTTCTCCAGCGAAATGAAGATGATTACTACAACCAACTTTATTTGCAATTAACTTGGTAGCAGATTAGGCCTCGTCAATGAAATACAGTAGTTAATAATAGTTTTCACTTAGTTCTTTAAATAAATACTTATGATTTATGTAGTAATCAAAATTATTACAACAACCCACTTTACAATAGTTTTCTCGGTACGGAAGTTTCGGTTTATTTTTATTTAAGATATTATTATTACTACTATTAGATGTTTATTTGATTTTCGGTAATGAAACTCTAAAAATTAAATTCTCTACAGAACTAACTACAACAATGTCTTGGTTAAAAATTGCATAAGTTTACAGCACGTCATCACGAATAACGTTAGTGCTGGGTTTTTTTACCCAAAAGTGTTATTGAAATTTTCTTTAAAAGTACTTTAGTTTTAGTTAAATAAACCGTGTATCCAGTGTTTTTAAGTTAAACATCCTTAACATCTATATGGTTTGCTATATAAATCTATGTTGGAAAACATTCAGTACCTCCTGATAATGGATGAGGCTTATGATTTAAAATATAATCACCCAACCATTGCTGCACTATCGAAGCCTTACTTATTTTATATAAAGCTTTACTTATTTTACCAGAATAAATATAAGGAAAATATTTTCCTTATATTACCAGAATATAATACTTTTCCTTATTAACTGTTTCCTTATTTTACCAGAATTTTTTCCGTCTTTCACCGCGTCACCATTCTAACAAAGATATACCTGACACAAAGTACGAAACTAATAATAACCAAACCTGCTCGAAACTTTCAATAACTTTTGAATGCTGGTAAGAACGAACATAGGATGGACCATAGCTATCTAAGAGTACGTCAGGTTGTATACATTTCCCCATAAAATTAAGTTGTTAATGAGGCTGAATGAGGGTTTTATTACTATAATCAGAAAACTTGTTTGCTACTGATAATATGTTGTGTATTTAATTTGTAAATACTATATGAGTAGGGAAGAGGACGTA
The DNA here is from genome assembly GCA_036971475.1 of Prosapia bicincta. NCBI lineage: Eukaryota > Metazoa > Arthropoda > Insecta > Hemiptera > Cercopidae > Prosapia > Prosapia bicincta. Next base: position 338,239 of record JBAIZL010000139.1, read on the forward strand.
TGCAATTACAAGACAAAATTAATAACAAATTATAAGTAATTGGTGTATTAACCAAATTGAAATTGAAGTTTCAAGATGAGTAGGGTGAGAGGAGCGTTGAAGGAGCAAACATATATCTCTCAAATAAACTCTGACTCACGTAAATAATGAACAACTTTAGTTCTGTTGAAATATCGACTCTCGCTTAGTTTTGCTTTAAATATAGAATTATGACTGTAGGATGGGGTTTTCACCTTATATCATAAATGGAAAATAGGCTCGTTTGTTCAGCGTTTTGACCATTGAAGCTTGTGAAAGAGAGGACACCCTTTATTACTATAGTTAAGATCACAATAGTCACATAAAACCACCTGTTAGAAGATATAGGAGAGATTACACCATAAATGGTTTGCTGGATCACGTACCAGAAACAAATTTATTATCCATTGGTATCATAGGGGGCGCCTATTCATTACACCGCCGTGTAGAGTAGAAATACTATTAAAAAATCGCTAGCCTTCATGGGCGTTGAACAGTCACTTATGCGCATGCGCCGGCAGAAGACAGCCTCCAGACTTCAGTTGATCACACAGCTATTTGCTAACGAACCACTAACACTTCCTAAAAACGTTAGCGATACTATTGTATACTGAACATAATTTCAATTTTTAGTTTATAGTTTTGTGTTGATTGCATTAACTTTTTTTCAACGTTTTAGTTTCTATTTATGTTTTCCAGACCCTGCCCGGAAAGACTCTGACATCTACCAGCCGAAAATAAGCCGTCATGCTAGTATCGCATTCTTGTAGGAATTTCCGCTCCGTTCCCAAACTCCAAACCGAATTGCCCTTGCAGCCACCTGCGAGAAGCGATTTTCACAAAGTGATTCTACTTCTATCTTGGACGGGAGGAGTAGGAAGAAGAAAACCTTTAGCTGGTTTCCAAAATATAGAAGACGCTGAAGTAATATGAGGAAAGTGGCGACACAAGTAGACACAGTACTGTAGAGCCATCTCGTACTATCAGAAACTAAATAAGTTTATGTTATTTTAAAGATATAAAATTAAATAAGTTGAAAAATTAAAATAGTTTTAAAACTATTAAAATATAAAAGCTAAAATAAAATATCATAAGCTAACGATGAGGTCATAAGGACTGATTTTATACAAGCGAATAAATTTGTATTATTTTGGCATTCTTTGCCCCCCACCCATGGATTAATTGTTATAGGAATCATTCCGGAGGACTAAATAAAATAATATAATAATCCCCTGATCCTCGGGATAGAAACAACGTATGGCAACATGCAGGTAGAGTCGCTGACCTCAAGTAGAGTAGCTTGCAACTGGTAGAAGGATAGGTGTCTACCGGCTTCCTAGTGGGAAATTAGGATTAAAAATATTTTTTTCATTTTTCTGTGCAAAAAAAAATATGGAACATATATATAAATAAATTGTCCATTTATCTTTGTATATAAAAAAAATATTAGCTTGCAATCACTAGTTTTACAACTCTTGGCATACAGCCAATTTTTTTCGTTCGATTCATATTTTATTTTTTACAATCTGCAGATAATTTCTTTCTGAAAAGGTAAACGTATAAATCATACAAGCCATTGACTCAGACTGGTGCCGCTTTGTGGTGTGACATACGCAAAACGCCCCTAGTACTCGTACAGGAAGCCAACTTAGCAGTAGAAATCTGAAAGGCCAGTTGAGGAAATATGAGAACTATTAGGTTGAAATTTGAAATGTTCTGTTTTTTCCTTTATACTTTTCAGAAAATTGAAAAATATCACAAGAATATGTGTAAATAGTAAACTAAATTAAGTTTTTCCTCGACTTTTAAGTCATTTACAGCTTTTATTACCATTTTTAAAACTTTCAATATCCTATTAAAGCTGTCAAACTTGTGGATGACATTTAATGTTATTAAAGTTGCTTGATGTAATCATCTTGAATTCACTGATTAAACTAATTTTAAAAATACTTAACTAAGTGAATACGTAATTGACGCGTTTCAAAACATTCGTTCCTTTTACGAAGCTAACCCCCTACTCGTGATTATTGTTATTATGTTGCTATTAATTTTTATTATACTATTACTATTATGTTACTCATACTAATGTTATTAGTTTGTTTAAGTATTAATTCATTAATTAAATTCAATGAATTAACTTTAGTTTTATATGGCAGAAGATTGGGGCAAAATGTGCAATATAGTTACTTCATGCCAAATTGGTTCATAAGTAATAACATCTGATTTCAAAAAACAGCTGATTTTGTTATAGCTTATGTGGTAGAACTGGTGTTTTAACGCATAGGTTACGTTACTTTATTTATATTAATTGAAATTATATAATAAAACACACTAAAATAAATTTTTTCTTTGTTGAGTTAAATAGGAATTGGCTTTAAAAGGTTTTTGTTTATATTAGTCTACTAGTTTCTTTATAAACGTCACGAAGAATCAGATTCCTGAAGAACATCACAAGAAAACGTATAAATAATTAAGAGAATTCAACAATACCTTTGACGTTTCAGTCATTTGCAATATCCTTATGGGCACCCTCAAAACTGAATCAAACTACAATAGCAAAACAATCATTGGGTGTGGCGATTAAGTACGCATGCAGTGCTGCAGTGTAAACACAAAATTTAAGTTACAATTAAAACCATTCCTGCTTCCTCCACAGGAGTAGATCTATTTCAAAAGTGTTGTACTATTCTCGTATGCATAAAGAAAACATAACCTTAAAAGTTATGCACGAATTAATGCACTTTTATATACCTCAACGACATGCCCACTTTATCGCCATAAAAAAAAATTAACAAAACCTATGTTTCTCTAGTAGCTGGGGTAGTTGACAAACCTTGGTAGGTATCAACAAACCTGCCCACACTACCCATGATACAACCCTGTTACATATCTTTACTATAATCTCGTACTTTATTATTTCCACGACATTATTTCCTAAGATTGTATCCTTAGTGTATTTCCCTCTCTGAGGGTCATGTCCTCCTCCTTTCCCATGACCTGGGTGTTATGTCCTCCTCCTTTCACATGACCTAGGTGTTACGTCCTCCTCCTTTCACATGACCTAGGGATCATGTCCTCCTCCTTTCCCATGACCTAGGTGTTATGTCCTCCTCCTTTCACATGGCAAGGGGGTCATGTACTTCTTCTTTCCCATGACCTGGACGCTATGTCCTCCTCCTTTCACATGACCTAGGAGTCATTTTCTCCTCCTTTCCCATGATATTCTAATTTAATTACCCTCAGTATTGAATAATATATCTAATTTCTCATTTCCTTGATAATATATTTATCGATTTCTTGTTACAAGACAGAGCGTTTAACTTAATTTTCGAACACTACCACTTTACAATAAGCAGCCTTGGTACGCACGTTACACAATAAGGAGACGTATTCTTGTATTTTACACATTTTTTTATTCTTATACAGTTGTTTTGAATGCAACCGATTATACTGTACTGCTTAATTATCTAAATTCCTATGATAAAATTTCACCTGTTATCAAGGACGATACTTTTATAAATCCCTCACTAGGTATAAGAAATAGTTACTTCAGTACACCTGTACGGTCATAAGAAATCGAACAACAGTTCACCATATGACTTACAGAATAATTTCATTTCTTCATTGCTTGACATTTATCCGTTATACATAAAAAGTGACATAATTCACTTCCCCAGCGATGCAATCAATAACTACAAATTTCCAAAAATATTCAATACAAAACTAATTATCCCGAAAGAACTAAATATGAACAAATGGGTATATATATATATAAACACCCAAAGTCAACGTGTTAGAAGAAAACGTAAATAACCGATTGGAACCCACTGTGTATTTATAATAAAGAATGTGTGTTTTAGGTCCTCTAGTCCTCAGGTAAAGTCTGCGAGCTTTTTATTTTTGAACATGACACGAACAGAAGTGTTAGAATGTCCTTAGATCACTCCTCCCTTCAAATACAACTCTACGACAGCACAAATACAATTTCTACTTTAAGAGCCTCAGCACACGGGTCGACGCTCGAAGTGGTCGACTCGAGAAAAATCGCGTTCGTCTGTCCCCTTCACTCAACTTCCTACGTCGTGGCATTGGAGTCCGCAGACGGGTCGTTTTGTGCTCGTCAAAAACCGGGCAGTTCCTCGTCTCGTGCGCTCTGTAGTGCACGGGATTTATCGAGAGGATCGCGCGATTCCAAGTCATGGAGGTAATTATATTTTCATTTTCTTTCTTTTTTTGTGCTTTATTAAGATTTACAGATTTTTTTAAATGATCGGTGAATGTTATGTTCGTTGATTGTAGTACTCGTAGTTTAAACTATAGTAGGTTAATGTTTAATTAGTTGTAATAATTAATTATAACATAAAATTCTGAAAACATTGAACTTATAGTTCTAGGTTTTTAATGTAAAATTCGTTGGGGAAATCGAAAAACATCCTGAACTTTATGAAGTTGCTTGATGTAATCATCTTGAATTCACTGATTAAACTAATTTTAAAAATACTTAACTAAGTGAATGCGTAATTGCTTACTTGCTGACGCGTTTCAAAACATTCGTTCCTTTTACTTAGGATACGCATTTACTTAGTTAAGTATTTTTTTAAATTAGCTGAACTTTATATTCACAATTCTCACTAGAGTGGTGTATGAATCTTTTGACATTCTATAAAATGCTAAAAATTTAGTGCCACTGTTCCAGTTCTTTTGCACCAACAAATAACCGAATATTAAAATTACGCTCAATTTAAGGATGCACATATAATCTACGGTTATTTCTTTTCAAGCGCCGGTACCACAAAAACAAAACAAAGTCTTCCTCACCACTACTTGAACTGCTCATTTTTATTACATTCGTTTTGGGTTTAAAATGCGGAGGAGGTCAGTTCTGGTCGCGAGATGCAAACAAACTGAAGTCGACCAATGTGCGGGTGGCAGACGCACGAGCCGCAGATATCGCACAAGACGAGTGTGACGCGCGAATTTCTCGACGAGTCAACAATCGACCCGTGTGCGGAGGCTCTAACTCTCCCAATGTCTTGACAACCTTAATTTAACGTTGTATTTCATCTTATCCCTGCATATAAGACGATTAAAACCTGCAGCGCTTTTAGTTATGATATACACAACGTTTTCTCAAAGAACAACTCCAAAACAGAATTAAAGTAAACGAAAGTTCTGAAGAAAAACCATTATCTCTGCTCACAACCTACTGAGTCCCATATTTCAAAAAAACAGTTTACGTTGGCGAGAAATGTGTTAAAAGTTGAATTGAAAAGTACAATTTCTCTTCTTAGTGCTAAATAGATCTTAGTACTTAAACTAGTCACGTAAAGCGCCACCATGTTGATTATAATTACTCGGATAATTTGAAAGAACATGACAATACACATTTTAATTGCCAATTTAGTACTTTGATATTCATTCTCCGTATTTCTTTTCTTCTTGAGCGTCTTCTCTGATAAAGTGATGTTAGTAGGAATGGCCAATAAAGTTGATGTCCTCTTTGAATTAGGCTGTATTTCAATCAATAGACATTGTGGATATATCTAATTAAACTGACGCATTCATTTACACTTTTTATTAGTTTACGACATCCAGAAGTCGTATAAACCCAGCACCTGTTTAAAGTCGTTTACTTGTTTCAGAATGCAGCAAATACATTAAACTGTTACTCAAGCCGTGGTTTAACATTGTTCGTTCTTTATACAATGGTTCTGCTTAAATAATTGTCTTGTATCAATTCACGTCAACATTTATTATTAAAAAAATATTGAATAACATTTGTTATTAGGAATTTTATTATTAAAAATTATTGATTACCATTGTTTTTAGATACTCTATTATAGAATTAAAATATTGAATAACATTGCTTTTAAAAATTTTATTATTAAATTTATTGAATACCATTGTTTTAGATAATCTATTCTACAAAAATATTGAATAACATTTGTTATTAGGAATTTTATTATTAAAAAATTGTTATTACCATGGTGTTAGATATTCTATAATAGAAATTTATTGAATAACATTGTTAGAAATTGTATTATTAAAAATTATTGATTACCGTTGCTGTTAGATACTCTATTATAAAAAAATATTGATAATATGGTAGTTAGAAATTTTATTATTAAAAAATATAGATTATCATGGTTGTTAGATACTCTATAATAAAAAATGATTGAAGAACATTCTTGTTAGAAATTTTAATATTAAAAATTATTGATTACCTAACATTGTTGTTAGATACTATATTATAAAAAATATTAAATAACACTGTTGTTAGAAATTTTATCAATTAAAATTATTGATTACCACTGTTATGAGATATTTTACTATAAGGTAGTTATTAATTAAAATAGTTGATTGGTGTTTCTAAAATATTTGTTTAGAAACGTTAGTGTCATTCAAAAGTTTATTGGTTTTTTAGAGCTTATTTTGTTTTTTGCCCCCAAGATTAGGAAAGAAAACAAGATCGGTTAGCACTTTATTATGGTTTTAGTACCAATGCCTTACTCTCTGACAATTACATCGCCTTACGAAGAATGATTAACGAGTGAGCCCACAAAGTCAGACTTATATTTATGTTTCCAATAACAGGATGCAGTTTATCTTGAAACGTCATTAGTCATTCCATTCAGTGGGCGAGTTTATCGCAACTCAAAGTCATCACCCCTAAGTCTTCCTTACTCTTACCCCTTCTAAATATTTGCCCGCCTTGTTATTTCGCCTCGTGCCATTAATGTTAGAACTAACACAAAACTATAGGGTTGTTTTAATTAAAGTATTGATTTAAACACTTCATTCACTGAAATATACTTTTATATTCCTCATTTTCTTCACTGCAATGTTTCTAAACCATTCCGAATAACTGTCGTTTTCTATATTCCAGTTTTTTTTTATCCCTATCTTTGTAATTTTCTTTCTGTTGTGGTTTCTTATTTTATTTCCGCAGCTTCATCTAGAGCTATAGATGTACGTTTAAAAGGCAGCCGTATTCAACCCTTAAACTCTTTTTTATCCCCGGTTTCTTCTATCCCTATCCTTCTTATTCTGTTTCTTTTGTGGTTTTTGTTCTATATCTACAGCTTCCTCCTCATTTATAAATGTACATTTTAAAATTTAACCTATGCAATCTTTAAAGTTTTCTTTATTACCGTTTCCTTCTATCCTTAGTGTTCTCCTTCTTTTGTTGTTTATCGTTCTTCTTCTACAACTTACCCAACCTTCATAAAACAAACAATATATAGAGCAATAAGTGGCGAGATATATCAAAAGCTGGTGCGTAATAGCCTACTTGGCATTTAGAGTAGTGCTCAGACCGCTGACTCAATGTTGTTCGAACCTCGTACTTTCGATGTCTCCCCACCAAGGACCAAGTTTTAAGTCTGATGGTGTAGCCCTTAGGTAAAGCCAACCGAGAGTGGATAAAGGTCCGATTGCACTTCCTTGACCGAACTAACCAGACGGGATATTGAGGAACAGCAACCTGACTTTTCGTAAGAATATACTGGTCCCGAGTAGTTCTGGAAAAGCGGTCTAACCGCTGTGTCTGTTTGGAGTTCGACCTGTCACCAGTCTATGCCTTATAGCAAGGTCGTAAGACTTTTCCACTCTGGTCCCATAGGTTGTTACACCATGCCGCTTCCTGCCTCGGGCCTGACGCTAGTCACCCGAGAGTCACGAGTTTGAAGCTGGATTCGTGGAGGTAGAGGTTTCGTATGTTAAAATGGAAATGCTTCCCCATGAAGGATTTATGTTTCTATTTTTTGACAAGGAGGTACAGTCAGAAGACAGGCACTCCTTGTCACCATCTTTCTTACTCATCTACACTGTCCCATGTTCGAGCTGATATATGTTACGCTACGCCACAGTGACCCACCACAACCGTTGTGTCTACATGTGGGTAGACAGCTACCTGAAGAACCACCTCCATAAGTCGATTAATAAGTTCCCTACTGAGCATCTCGTCTCTTGCTAAATCTCTTGAATTATTCACAGCTGAGTTAAACGCGAAGACACATTGTCCTGCGCGAAACTAACTGCGTAAAGTTACATCAGTAGCCCTATTTAGTAATTTAACAATTGCAAAGCTGACGAAAAAAGTGAAAACATTTTGTACTTACCAATCGCTAAATGATAGTATCTAAATAAACATATCTTATTACCCGATATGGAAATGTCCTCATGAACACGGAGAAAATAATAAAATTTGACCCTATCACCCAATAATTGAACAAAACAAAAATAACCTCACCTTAGAAACACGTCAGAAACATTCAAGGGTTCTTTATGACACCTACCAGTATGTTGTAAAATCATCAAAATAGCTACAAAGTAACGTATTAGGATATGTAGCTGCATGGTGTGTCGTAATGCATTAACGTGCAATGATGTATTCACTTCATACGTTGCTACAAGCGGAAAGCTACTTGATACATCCAGCGGTTGGACAACTTTAGGAAACACTTCAAATGTTTCTACCAAAACCTATTCCAACTGGTTACTTTGTAGCTACTTTGTAATAAAGCTATGTTGTAATCTATAAAACGGACCACATAACCGTTCCCTTGGTCTTGAAAGATCGCAATAGGCCAGACGGAGAGGTAGAGGGTCAGTATAAATACTTTCCTACAAACATGATAATGACTGTCAAAATACTGACTTGCATGAGACGGTGGATATTAGATAAATTAGGTTCGGTAAGAAATAACAAACATTCTTGAAATATGTATAGACATATCAAATGCAGAACCTGTTTATGTATCGAACATTCTCAATATGTAACATGTTTTCAGAAGTGGTAGTACACGTAAGTGCAAGTTCATGGTTACTGTCACTGGCACACGAAATGAGCCCTGGTGTAGAAATGAGTCACGCGTATTTTTTTTTTTTTTTTTTTTTTTTTTGTATTGTGCATGAGCTGTCGATGTATTCCTGACCTACAAACATATCCTGGCGGTATGGTAATTTTTTAGTTGTTTTATTTTAGTAATTAATATAAGTTACAGATAAGTTATAATTATTATAAGTTATACAGATAGGTAAAAGTAATAATTTTAATATGAAAGGGTGCACAAAATAAATTATATATGATCCCGTTTCTGCATTTTAATTTTTTGTAAATCTGACGTTTTGTGTTACAAATATTTTTGAGAATGACTTTATCGTTTAGACCTGCCTTGTGATATAACTCTTCTCGTGCGTAGATTACAGAGCGTGGTACGCACTAAAGTATATCATATCCTCTGTCATATAAAGAAAGCTTGCATAAATAAAGTTTCTTGTATGAAGCTATTGTTTGCAACGGGTTCCTTATTCTTCGTTCTGGGAGTGTCAGCGCTAAGTATTAATATTTTGACCTTTGTTCATTTCTATATCATGAAGGGAGTAGTGGGTAAACATCTCTCTTCAGCATGTCTACTCCAGATGGGCACTTCTCTCCAAGTGGATAATTATGTTCTTTTTCTAAGCCCTACTTAGTTCCATCTAGCTTCCCTTGGCTTTCCCCTGGAAACTATTCGATCCTGCCTACATGCTATGCCAGTGGGTTATGTAGCTGCCTTGGCTCTACCTATATTCAAAATCATTTCCCAACCTTCTTAGGCGATAATAAATACACTAGCTGAACATCTTCGAACTACAAAGAAAAATATTACACATATTTCAGATCGAATGAAGATTTATTGTCCTAAAGTTAAACCTTAAATTACACGCAAAGACACGGAAAATTAGTACTCTGTATTTTAAATATTCTTAATAAATCGAGTAAAAAAAAATTAAGTGAATTCCAACTAATGTCCAAAAAAATTTTATATTAGTCACCTTTATTAAATGAATACAACAATAAAATAAAGTAACATAACCTATGCGTTAAAACATCTATTCTACCACATAACCTATAACATAAAATCAGCTGTTTTATGAAATCATACGCCATCACTTATTTTAAGCAAAATGGGGCGAAATAACTATATTACATACCTTGCCTCTTTAGTGAAACTTTTTTCTCCTTTATAAAACTAAAATAATTCATTAAATTTAATTTAAGAATTTATATTTGAAAATACTGTAAGGGCATCAAGTGTCATCCACTATAAGTTTTAAAAAATTTAAGCTATTTGAACTTGAGTGGATGAATAAAAAGTATTTGAACGATTGAAAATTTGAACCAGATATATATAAGGAAAATATGAGCTAATAGTAAGAAATGAATAAGTCATATTTCACTGGTAAAAAGGATCCTTGATGTGACTAGACATCCCGATCGCCTCAAGATAACCAAACCTCATGAATTCGAGTTATTAAAATAAGAGGAACTTAACGTAACGTATTCTATTACACCAGCTGTGATTCTATTTAGAGAAAAATCATTATTCAGTTGCTTCAATTGATTATGAAAAAGAGGTGTTTTAAGTATAAATCCCACCCCGTTGAGATTGCACAGTCTTTTTGAAGGTTTTCCACCTACCTACGAAAACATATTAACTGCAACTATACAAATAAAAAAGCAACGAAAAATTCTTCCGCTTAAAAGCGTTTACCCCTTTATAAACAGGGATAGCAGCAATCGGTTTTAGGGTAAATAATATCGGTGCAAAAGGTCGGAGTGGGGTAATCGTTTTTACCTCGCAAACAAATTTGTAATTAAACTTTTAATTGAAAGTCAGGGTGTCGGTGGTAAAGTATTTATAGGGGAGGTTTCCTTCCTCGAGCGATCAGGTAAATTGTTCAACGATATTGGAATTCTGCTAAGCGTTCCTGTACACTTCAGGTAATACGTAATGATTAATTTAAATTATTTTAAAAAATCATTCAGAATGAAAAGTGACGATAGCGTGTAAATAAACTTGGAATATTATTTAAATACTGTGGTGGAAAACATAATGCTACCTTGTGCAATATTTCTGTGTAGCAATTCCCCAGCAGGAATGCAATTTTGTAGTATTCTATTAAAATGAGTCGATTTTACGAAAAAAGTCATTTTTTGTTATTAATTCATTGGGAAATATATCTCATTATCGATTCTGTTTCAACTATAATATTGAAAATATATTGTTATATAATACGATAATAGTATAATATGATATTATTTATGTTAATATTAAATATAATATTGAAATTACACATATCTTAGAACGACCCGTTACTGTTACATATTGGATCATACCTAATCTCAGGAGTAACAAATTTAGTCCAATAAATAACAATATCTTTATTTGGCGATATTTGACAAATATTGCAATCCCAAATGTTTTCACATAAGTTACCTGAACACATTCTAAACAAGATACATGTGCTTTTAAATATCGCAAACCATTATTAGTGAAGTAATTAAAAACTAACCTCAATGCACAAACGCACATGAAGCTTTATAAAATTTCACAAAACACAATTTTACACTCCATTATTAATAACCTATTTTCCAATTAGCAACAGTGTACCCGGTTGGTTTATAGTATTTCTCCACCAGGAATGTCAATTCGCGTTATTCTATTAAAGCACTGATTTTACCCAAATAAGCATTTTTTGTCATTGAATAATTAAAAGGTATATCTCATTAATGATTCTGTTTCAATTATAATATTAAATCGGTTCACTTATGTTGAATCTCAAGTTCTATAAAAGTTCGTACAGAACCGTTATTGATACTCATCGTACCATGCAGTACTTTGGTGTGAAAACTTTAGTACGTTACGCAATATCTTTAAATTCTTTATTTGGAGATAATTGAAAAATATTGTAACAATTCCAAATTGTTTCACATATGTTACCTATAAATAATTTTTAAAAAAAGAAACGTGTGGTTTTAAATGTCGAATATCATAAATCGTATTTTAAAACTGTTCACCTCAATGCACAAACACAAACCACACACGATACAATGTACAAAGTTTTACAAAGCGAATGTTTATCCACAACTTATTATTTTAAACTCCATTACTATAGACCCTATACCTACTGCACAATCTAGCGATAATGTTCCGGCTTGGTTATATAAAAAAATTATAATTTCATTAACACTAGAGTCGACTTGAGTTATTTGTGTTACGATGTTTTCCTAATTCCAAATTGTTTCACATATGTTACCTATAAATACAATCTTAACAAGAAACGTGTGGTTTTAAATGTCGAAAACCATAAATAGTATTTTAAAACTGTTCACCTCAATCCACAAACACACACGATGCAATTTACAAAGTTTTACAAAGCGAATGTTTATCCACAACTTATTATTTTAAACTCCATTACTATAGACCCTAAACCTACTGCACAATCTAGCGACAATGTTCCGGCTTGGTTATATAAAAAAATTATAATTTCATTAACACTAGAGTCGACTTGAGTTATTTGTGTTACGATGTTTTCCTAATTCCAAATTGTTTCACATATGTTACCTATAAATACAATCTTAACAAGAAACGTGTGGTTTTAAATGTCGAAAACCATAAATAGTATTTTAAAACTGTTCACCTCAATCCACAAACACACACGATGCAATTTACAAAGTTTTACAAAGCGAATGTTTATCCACAACTTATTATTTTAAACTCCATTACTATAGACCCTAAACCTACTGCACAATCTAGCGACAATGTTCCGGCTTGGTTATATAAAAAAATTATAATTTCGTTAACACTAGAGTCGACTTGAGTTATTTGTGTTACGATGTTTTCCTAATTCCAAATTGTTTCACATATGTTGCCTATAAATACAATCTTAACAAGAAACGTGTGGTTTTAAATGTCGAAAACCATAAATAGTATTTTAAAACTGTTCACCTCAATCCACAAACACACGATGCAATGTACAAAGTTTTACAAAGCGAATGTTTATCCACAACTTATTATTTTAAACTCCATTACTATAGACCCTATACCTACTGCACAATCTAGCGACAATGTTCCGGCTTGGTTATATAAAAAAATTATAATTTCGTTAACACTAGAGTCGACTTGAGTTATTTGTGTTACGATGTTTTCCTAATTCCAAATTGTTTCACATATGTTACCTATAAATACAATCTTAACAAGAAACGTGTGGTTTTAAATGTCGAAAACCATAAATAGTATTTTAAAACTGTTCACCTCAATCCACAAACACACACAATGTAATGTACAAAGTTTTACAAAGCGAGTGTTTATATACAACTTATTATTTTAAACTCCATTACTATAGACCCTATACCTACTGCACAATCTAGCGATAGTGTTCCGGCTTGGTTATATAAAAAAATTATAATTTCATTAACACTAGAGTCGACTTGAGTTATTTGTGTTACGATGTTTTCCTAATTCCAAATTGTTTCACATATGTTACCTATAAATACAATCTTAACAAGAAACGTGTGGTTTTAAATGTCGAAAACCATAAATAGTGAAGTATTTAAAGACTGTTCACCTCAATGCACAAACACAAACACACACGATGCAATGTACAAAGTTTTACAAAGCGAATGTTTATCCACAACTTATTATTTTAAACTCCATTACTATAGACCCTATACCTACTGCACAATCTAGCGACAATGTTCCGGCTTGGTTATATAAAAAAAATAATAATTTCGTTAACACTAGAGTCGACTTGAGTTATTTGTGTTACGATGTTTTCCTAATTCCAAATTGTTTCACATATGTTACCTATAAATACAATCTTAACAAGGAACGTGTGGTTTTAAATGTCGAAAACCATAAATCGTGAAGTATTTAAAGACTGTTCACCTCAATGCACAAACACACACAATGTAATGTACAAAGTTTTACAAAGCGAGTGTTTATCCACAACCTATTATTTTAAACTCCATTACTATAGACCCTATACCTACTGCACAATCTAGCGACAATGTTCCGGCTTGGTTATATAAAAAAATAATAATTTCGTTAACACTAGAGTCGACTTGAGTTATTTGTGTTACGATGTTTTCCTAATTCCAAATTGTTTCACATATGTTACCTATAAATACAATCTTAACAAGAAACGTGTGGTTTTAAATGTCAAAAACCATAAATCGTGAAGTATTTAAAGACTGTTCACCTCAATGCACAAACACAAACACACACGATGCAATGTACAAAGTTTTACAAAGCGAATGTTTATCTTCAAACTACTATTTAAATTCCATTACTATAGGCCCTATATCTACTGGACAATCTAGCAACAATGTATCCGGGGGGCTATAAAAAACATACCTTTATTAACGCTAGAGTCGACTTCAGCGGATACTTGTGTTACGATATGTACTACTTTCTATATAACCAAACGTATTCCAACTGGACGAATTCTAACAGTTTGTTAGGTAGAGAATTATTTTCACAGTAGCAAAGCACAATACACAAAACAAAATATTTTCATAATCTATAGCACCAAAAGTACGCCACCATGCCGCTTTGGTACAGCAAATAACAATATTTTTAAATTCTTTATTTTGATATACTTGACTAACATTGTAATATTTCCAAATTGTTTCACATAGTTTACATAAAAATATATTCTAAATAAGAACATGAGGTTTTAAATGTGTCAAATCATAAATAGTGTAATATTTATTTTAAAAAAAAAACTAAATGCACAAACGCATATGAAATTTCACAAAGGACTATGTAACGTTTTATTATTAATTTCATATTTCAAAATTAGTAACATTGTATCTGGTTTGTTTATTAAAACATTATTGACCTTATTAACGCTAACGTCGACTTCAGTGTTAGGTCGTATAACAATATTTTTTTTTTATGAAAAAGCCCATTCTAATTGAATGATTTACAGTAACTTATGTGAAAAATGAATAAATTTTTATTTCTGAAAACTATGTGAAACTATGTTAAATTTATGTGAAAAATGAATTAATTTTTATTTCTGAAAATTATTTGAAAATATATTAAATTTATAAGAAAAATGAATAAATTTTTATTTCTGAAACCTATGTAAAACTATTTTAATTTATGTGAAAAATGAATAAATTTTTTTTCTGAAAACTATATAAAACTATACTAAATTTATGTGAAAATGAATAAATAATAATTTCTGAAAACAATGTGAAAATATATTATATTTATGTGAATAATTATTAAATTTTTGTTTCTGAAAACTATGTGAAAATGTATTAAATTTATGTGAAAAATAAATAAATTTTTATTTATGAAAACTATGGCAAAAAATATTAAATTTATGTGAAAAATGAATAAATTTTTATTTCTGAAAACTATGGAAAACTACATTTATGTGAAAATGAACAGAGCGGAATACACTAAACAAAATTTATCCATAATCTACATCCCCAAAAGTAAGCAAATTGTGTTGCGCGCAAATATAGGCCTAATCCCTTGACTATAAAGACCAATTATTTTCACATTAGAATAAGATATTTTATTATTTTTATAACGAAACCTTTTTTAACCAAATACTTTGAAGAAATTGAATAATTAGCTATATGGTAATGTAGTATAACAATGAAAATCCTGAAAAATTATTTCATAAGAAATTGGGTTTTAAAAGTGAGGTTATTTATTTATAGCTATATCTAAGTAAGTGTTACCCACTATTTATTGTTTCCGACTCTAATGTTTTTTTTTCATTTTCATAATGTATTTTTGAGTATCATTACTGAACAAAAAAATTAATGAGATTCGTGTCAATTCCTTCTATTATTTCACACTCTCCTTTTATATATCTTCAGATATGTTCAGACTTTCAATCGTTAATAAAATACTTTCTATTTATCCGTTCAAGTTCAAATATATTTCTTTATAACTTGTAGGGAATGATACACTTTTTTCAAATATTAAATCATTAATTGAATTTAATTAATTAATTTTAGTTTTACATGAAAAAAAAACTTTTAGCAAAAGGGGCAAGGTATGCAATATATTTATTACGTCCCATTTGGCTCAAAAAAAGTGATAACATATGATTTCATAAAACAGCAGATTTAATGTTATAGGGTATGAAGTAGAACAGCTGTTTTCAAGCACAGGTTGTGTTACTTTATTTATATTAATTGTAGTAATTATTTAGTAAAGTCACTAAAATATTTTTGTCAATCCAAGCAGGAATTGCTTTGGAAACCTTTTGTTTATATTACTTGTTTACAATTTATTTGAATCGGTATTTCGTTAAAGTAAAACCTATCGACCACAATAGTACAAACGTTTCCAACAAAACCGTCGACCTGCGATTCGGAGAGGCGTTATATTTTACCAATAAGGGTGGACACTTCCTGCAACATGTAATATGCATGAACGTACTTGGTTTAGAAACCTTTTCCTCTGAACTAAGTCGCGACCAATTTCCATGCAAAGAAGGTTTCCAGCTCTAACAAATTCCGAGCGTATTGACTTTTTTAAGGGCTTTCACCATCTAGGTACCTGGACTGTTATATTTAGCAATTATACAAGTCTCATTACAATCTGTACAATCCTTTGTCAATTCTGTATTCTTCAAAAAGATTAACATATTTCCAAATGCTAGTAAATAAACTGTTTTTCTAATAAAATAATAAAACAACTGAAATTCATGTTCTTATGTAGGAATCTCCAAGAAGAAATACTAATTTAGCTTTTTTTTTCAATTCTTATCATTAGTCCTCTCTCTCTCTCTCTCTCTCTCTCTCTCTCTCTCTCTCTCTCTCTCCCTCTCCCTCTCCCCTCCCCCTCCCCCTCTCTCTCTCTCTCTCTCTCTCTCTCTATATATATATATATATATATATATATATATATATATATATTTATATACATATTAAATATGGTGATATCTTTGCTTGTAATATAGTTAATAAATTAAAAATATTTCAAAAACAAGAATACTTTTAATGAATATATTTATTCAAAGCTTTTCGCCAATAAAATAGGACCAGCATCTTCAGGAAAATAATTATCTAATTCCTTATCTATCTAATTAGATAATTATTTTCGTGAAGATGCTAGTACTATTTAATCGGCGAAAAGCTTTGAATAAATATATTCATTAAAAGTATTCTTGTTTTTGAAATATTTTTAATTTATTAATTACATATATATATATATATATATATATAAAGAACTAAGTCAAAATACAAATACAAGAATTATAATATATGTATATCTTTATAATTATAATCTATATAATTATATATATGTATATCTTTCTCTCTCTCATTACCTTCCTCCCTCCCTCCCTAAAATTTTTAACATTCGGTTTAAAATTACTCTATAAAACTTGATTATATTTAATGTTACCTATTTTTGATAAGTTATCCCATATTATAAGAAATCGTTAAGTGATGACAATCTGTTTAGAATAAAAATTTTAATATTAACTGTGAGTACTCCATAATAGAACATATCAATAAATACAAAAATTCATTGGCTATAAGAAATATAACATTTCGCAACATTTGGCCTTTATAGCCATTTTGCAAACACAGTTAGAATCATCAGAGAGTTACAACTACAAATACCTGTAAGGTGAAATTGTAATATATAAATCCAGGGCCCTAATGAAGCACAAGACCATGTGTAACTACATCGTATTTTACTACGAATAAAATAGGTCTTCTTACAGTTCATTAGTATCCTGAATTTATATCTTATTATATACAAGACGTCAGTTCCTTTTTAAGATATATTTGTAACCTTTTGATAATACAAAATCGCTATATTAGCGAGATATGCTTGAAGTTAGTAGGGTAATATTAGCCTACCTTCACAGCTAGTGCCGAAAGTGACCTTTCCGGGACGTTATTAAATTTTACGGTAATTCCATGAAAGACTGGAAATTAGGTGCAACCTATGAACGATACTTTTCATTACACTTCAAAAATTACAACTATTAACATTTATCTACATTATGTAACTAATAAAAACAATTATAGCCCACATTTTATAAAGGTTAAAAAATAAAGGTTATATTTTCCCTAATTATTAAAACCTAGTCTATTAAATTTTTTATATTCATATCTCACCTTCAATTTTACTGAAAGTAGATTACTGGCTTCCGCTACGTAACAAACTGACAATTACAATGTAATGTGGTCAGACATTTATCACAATAATATTTCTCCTACAATAATGACAAATTTGTTTATGCTTATACTCTAACAATTGAAATAACAGCTGATTCAAAACGCTAGTAGTACGGACTAACAGCTCAACTAGCGGTCAAAGGCATAACTACACACAATCCCCAATAATTACCAACAGTTTTTCTTGCTTAATGCTTGGAAAATAAGTACAGAAAACGACAGCTTTCGAAACGGTGTGATGGAATAGTAATTTTTATACTTCTTGTTGCAAAAGTTTTATAGTTTTATTAATTTTATATTAACAAATCTGAACCGACGTTATCTGCAGATTCTGTGAAAGAGCCTTCTACCAAGCTTAGTTTAACTTTCTGTCATCAGGCCATCATTAATGGAGTCTAATAATTGATATTCTCATTATCATAACAATATTTTGGTAGTTTAATAAAACTGATTATTTTTTTTAGTAAATATATTATTATCTCGTTCTTTAAAATTACATATCTGTATGTTACATAGCATTTACATATGAATAAGTAACTATATATGCATATACCCAAATAAATATGCCAGGTCACTATAATACTCGCCAGTGACATGAAGGAATTGTATTGTCTAGAGGTGAAAATACAAAAAGATAATAAAAATTATAAGTTAAAACTAAGCATTGCAACAATCACACAAATATTTATACCCCAAAATGTAAAACCATATATAGTTTAATAGCTACTATATTGGCCTAGCTTTAACAAAATAACCTAGTGCACTATGAGTAAAAAGAAAATTATCTTGTGATAAAAAAAGATTCATTCAACCAAACGAACGAAATAATATATTTAAAACATGCTGACACAAAAAAGGTTTAATTACGCTGGTGGTAATACTTGACAAAGGCTTTGGAAACTTTTATTTTCCTTCCCACACAAGTTACTAAAAATACATTGTTAAACAAGAAAGAAGTGACTTCAAACGTGGCAAAAATAAATAGTAAAATAATGTTCGTAAAATTTGAAACATAACCTTTTCAAAGTTTTATAATAAAACAGCTTTTTGCTAATATTACAGTTATTTTGTTACAAAATATTCGGTTAGAATGCCTAAAAAATCTAAATTAAGTTTGCCGATGTACGATTTATTTCGAAAATAAATTAGTTTATGTAAGAAACTTGATTTTTTTTATAACGAAACCTAACGTTAGACGATATATTGTAACTATATTTCATTAAAGTATATAGTAAAATTATTTAAGAAATATTTGATAAACAGTGTGTTATAAAAGTAAGGTTATGTTTGTACAATATTTAATGTATGTTTAAACCATTGTTTACAGTTTCAGACACTTAAAAACAGTCTTTGCTATTTATGACCTATTTTTAAGTATTATAATATAATGTAAAAAGTATAATAATCGGAGTTGACTCAGTTCTTGTCAGATATTACCAAAGTCATGACAAAAATAATATTTAGGGTAACAGATAGAATTATAAGTTATAAATGTAACTATAGTTGAACATTGATTTTTTCATAAAATAATTTACTGCAATTAGGCCTATTTATACTGTAATTATTTTTCTAATAGTTATTCTATGTGATAGGCCAGGTTCGAATCATGTTAAGACGTAATTAAATTAGGTTATGGTAGGCAGTTTGTAAGAATTGTTTTACTCTAGTACTAAATAATTGAATTTCTTATCAAATAACAAAATATTTACTTTAAAGCTCCTAACATGATTTACTTCCTAGCAGTATTTATCATAAATAAATATATTTTCAAAACTTTAATTATGATTAAAGCAAAAAACCATTATCTAGATTGAAAAGTCAGAGTTTTCAAACGTTAAAAGCAATTACTTACTCAGGATAATTTTGTCCATTGTTGTATAAAAGTATTAAACTTAATCACAAATAAAAGACACAACACATTGTAAAAACACAATTAAACCAAATTATAAAAACACAACGTAACTTTGATTTCACTCGAAATAAGAAACTGTCCCACACTGTCTTCTAGATTTAGTTACCGTAAAATATTGTAGAGCACATATCTGATTGTTATTTACTTTCAAATGTAACTTATCTCTGAGAAAACTCATAGATGAAAACGTTGCAGTAAGATCACTTAAGATCCATAAGTTAATAAAATTTTAACATCGGGTAATATATTTCACAATTAATTTTCAATTATGTGTCCAATACATTTGAACAGCAGGTAAAGTAAATAAAAATTTGATATAATGCTGTATACACATACCTGAATAAATAAAGTAATTATGACACTCATGCTGTATTATAAAAAAAAGCAGAACTGTTTATATCAATAATAATATTTTTGAAAAATAATACTGCATAAGTTTTCCTAAATATTATGAATCTGATTAAAGTAGTGCATTAAATGTTAAGTAGCAAGTAGATATTATGAATCTGATTAAAGTAGTGCATTAAATGTTAAGTAGTAAGTAGATATTATTAATCTGATTAAAGTAGTGCATTAAATGTTAAGTAGTAAGTAGATATTATGAATCTGATTAAAGTAGTGCATTAAATGTTAAGTAGTAAGTAGATATTATGAATCTGATTAAAGTAGTGCATTAAATGTTAAGTAGTAAGTAGATATTATGAATCTGATTAAAGTAGTGCATTAAATGTTAAGTAGTAAGTAGATATTACGAATCTGATTAAAGTAGTGCATTAAATGTTAAGTAGTAAGTAGATATTATGAATCTGATTAAAGTAGTTCATTAAATGTTAAGTAGTAAGTAGATATTATGAATCTGATTAAAGTAGTACATTAGATGTTAAGTAGTAAGTAGAGTAGTGGTTAGCATTCTCTAATATTAAACCTAGGAGCTGTGTTAGAATTCATCTAGGGCGATAAACTTTATATTTCGCTACTTCCAGTGTATGTGAAATATGTTACCATTAGCTAGTCTCTTCATAGGCTTTTATTTTGTATTATTACTTTTAAAAACCCTACACATTACAAAAAAAAGCTATTTTAGTTTATTGCAATTTTGTTGAACCATAAACTTTATTCTGTTTCCGTCTAATATCAAAATTTAATCGCTACCCAAAATACTTTTGTACTTTTTTAAAATTAGTGAATATAGTTCGCTACCTATATGTTTGGTTCTTTTTCTAAATCTGCCTAGAAAATATTTTTATTAACATTTTTCCCCTTATTGGATAATAAAGTTATTTTTCAAAGGGATTATATTCAGAGACTTCGAGATTAAAGTATTCAAGGTGGTAAAAGGATTAAAAATAGAATAAATGCTTATGAACAATTCGTTTTGAAAAGCAGGTAAGCTAGTTTTAAAACTCTGAAGCTTCAGGTAGCGACAGTTTACAAACTTTCCCTATTGATAATTTAAAGAGTTAGTCCTTTGTTTCACAGTTTTTCAGCTGTTGTTGCAAGTTATTAGTTACAAGTTGATTACTTTTACATTTTACCGCTAGATATTTTAAACAAAAGCTTGTAATTACATTAATTAGTTTTTCATTCCAAATAAGAAGAAATGAAATTTGTTTCACAAACTAAATCCGCTTTGTCTTTATAATCCCTGGCAGCGGAAAAGCCATTCTGTTTTGCAAATTAGACAACTTGATTAGTTAAACTAAGTACAGTCTTGTGTTTCTGATTTCGTTACTTTTGTTGCTGCTTTTTTATTAAGTTTATCTTTTTTTCCTTTTGACATTTTTTTAAAATTAATTACAATTTTAAAAGTAAATTAAACGCTTTCTACCTATATTAATTATATATTTTTGTTATTACAATTAATATGGTTATTGTCATGGTTGTTATTATTATTATTTTTGTTGTTGTTGTTGTTATTGGTTATTTTATTATCATTATTGTTATTTGTTATTATTATTATTGTACTTTTAACATTATTATCATAATCAATTAAACTATTATTCTATTAAAAGACATAAACAAGACTCACAAAGTTATCATGTATTTACTCATACGCGTTTTAATAAGAAAGCCGTCAACATCAGTGAGTGTTGTAAGTTAAAGTTTGCAGTAGCAATACCTACTGATGATGATGACTTTGTTGTTGAAACGCGTATGGGTAAATAAATGATTATTTTGTGAATCTCGTGCGTGTCTTTTATTTGTTTTAACATAACCTCTCAAGCTAAGCTCAAAGAGTAGTTGTATATTTTTGTATCATTTAATTTTATTATATTTACCGGTTTAGAATCATTTTGTCAAAATTGTTTCTCTAATATGTATCTACTAGTTAAGGATGTCTCAATCTTATTAAAGACTGTAACGCTTGATAAAAAATTAAAATTATACGTACCTCCTTGTTGTTGTGGTGCGGGGGGGAGGCGCGGATTAATTAAAAACATTTTACCTTAAAAACTCAATATATTTGGAAATATATTTTAAACGCATTACAAATATCTCTTATCTCTTTTTACACAGTTCCTCAATGTTCAGCTCAAGTTTTGTTGAGTACAACCTTGAATCGTCCTCAACATTAAGCTTGTTTCTGTACTTGCTTTTTAGATATGTTAAGCTCGAAAACCCTCTTTCGCATAGGCATGTAGTTGAAGACCCCAATAAGAATCTTTACAGCAGTGTTTGAAAGTTCTTGGTACTCCTTTCCAACACAGATCGAAAAATCTAACAACGTAACACTGAAATATTTTTTTAACGTCGGATCACTTATTCCTTCTGGAATATTGTCAGGTTGTTCAAAGTCTCATTAGCATCAAGAGAAAAACGTTCACGGATCCAGTAAAATTTGTTGCCTGTAGGTGGGAAATATTCTCTTATACTGGTCTTCAATGTGCGAAGGTAATGTTCAATTTGAGTTTTAAGGTTTGGTTTTTTCATTTTATTTCAAAAATGAGTTCAATGTTTCAAAAGTATTAAATTTGTTGTTTTCTATTTCGTTTTCCCAGAGTGTTATTTTTTAAAATCATTTCGGTTGTTTTGTTTTGAATATAGACAATATCAGAAACACTATCTTACATAGACTTATGCCAGATGTTCCGTTTTTCAAAAATATCTCTCAATTTTAAAACAAATTCAAAGCCCATGATTCCATTATTAAATTATAATAACTTTGCGCGATCAACAGAAATAAATACAAATTGTTTAATTTTTTATTAACCTGCCCTGTGTACCCTCTGACAAATTTTCCGTACCCCTAAGGGTTATGCGTACCACAGTTTGAGAACCCCTGGGGTAGAGGGTAGCTGCATGTAGAGGACCTATATTGACCTCGAAATAAAGCAGATCCTCTTTAGGTAAGCAACCATGCCCACGTGATGTCATAATATCCCGCTTTTCCAAGCACCGGTGGGACATTGTGGTAGTTCCAACTAATCTTGTTATCTAGTTTTATAAAAATGTGCTACGAGTAGACATTTATTCTGTATCTACCTGAGTGTCTACTTCAGGAACGCATGCATACACACGTGATGCCGTGGTTCCCCATATCTTCTACCAGACAAATGTACGCCCCTACCTTTATCTTACCCGTATTTACTTTTCCCATATCTAGCAGGTGATTACAGTATTGTATAAACGCCTTAATACTTCAAAAACTAAAATAAATTTAATTCCCAGATTCGTACGAGAATGGACTAGTGTAGTAGTTGTTTCCTACGATTAATTTATAGATTGACCTATCCAGAAAGCTAATCCAAGTATGCCTCATTTTGTGTTACCAGGAAGGACATGTGCTATTAGTTTAATCCTACCCAGATTTCACAAAATCATTCTTAATTCTTCTAGGGTAAATGTAAATCTTCTATGTGCTATTTCAACAAAATGTAAAAGAACCCTAGAATGTGAAAAATTTTAACTTAACTAGTAAGATAATATAACTAAACAGAAAATAGTTAAAAGCGAGTTGCTTTTTAAAGTTAAATTTCGTTTGTGTTTTGAGTAGTTCCTTTTTTATAAGTAGACTAATTTTGCTCCAAGAGATATTTAAACCGCTGGCACATTCACACAACAATGAAGACCTGAGTAGATGTTTTTTAAACAGAAAAAATAAAAATTGTATAAATTTTCATTATCTGCCCCACGTAACCCCTAAAACCTTTCGCGTACCCCTTGGGTATGAGACCAAGGTATGAAGCACAGTATGAGACCCCAGATCTATTCAATAGCTCCTCTGGACCTCCTCTTTTTCAGAAATCGAGAATAAGAATAACTTTTTCTGTTTTTACCTATCATCAAATCAAACTGTCAATAGTCATAGTCACAATTATCAAAACTACTTTAATGTATTGTGTTCAACAACCTTTCCAACATCGCAACGATCCAAAAATCTAACAATGTAACACTTAAATATTTGTTTAACGTCGGATCACATCGTAGCACGAATCAGATAGAAATAAAAATTGTTTAATTATTCATTACCTGCTCCGTATACTCTAGGGGTACGCGTACCACAGTTTGGCAACCCCTGTACTAGCTATTTAATGATTTCAAATTGGGTTTTCTTGAGTCTAAATTTACTACTTTCAACCCTTCCTGTTACATCTATGATTGCCATACAAATATTATAAGAAGATATTAATAACTGATAAAAAAAAGTGACATGAAAAAGCAAAATTGAATGACGAGTGAAATTTTAAAAATTTGTATTTACGTTGTACGTAAGGTATAGTGAATCGCCTTAGGTGGAGTGAATCTTTGAACGATAGAAGACTTTGACTTCCGTGTGCCATAAAATTAGTTCATACTTCACACGCTATTTTATTACATAACAATAAACCCGATTTCAAAAACAAAACTCAGACAATCTAACTGTTAAAACTTTCTGATTACTGTAGAAATTTTAGAGTAAATAAATGTTTCGTAAAACTTTACAAAGTTTTTCTCATTTGAAATATATTGTTTCCCTGCGAAAGGAGGAGACCAGGCACATAACAAAATGTAATTTGGATACGATATTTGACTTTAAAGAATTTTTATTAAAGAAAGAACAAAGGAGGCTGGCGTTTTACTTCTTATTTAACTTTATTCCTTTTTTTGTTTTCATTTTTCATTCCCAATTTAGTCTCAGAATAATCCAGGCTTTGTTGTTACTGTAAATTTATTTAGGTTATATTAAAATTAAATATTAAAAAGAATTTGTTTCCAGCTGCTTTATCTTTTTTTCTTTGATAATGTGTTTACTCCTATAATACGCAAAATATTTATTACGAATCCAAGTAATTATTCTACCTGATTAATGTTTGTTTTTATAGAACATATACATTAACACAAAGTATAAAAAAATACATGAAAAACAAGGCGAAAATATCACACACTATAAATAGAAAAATAAGGAGAAATATAAGCGATAGAAAAGATAAAAATAGTTTAAAATAATTGTGTATAACTTTATACAACTTTCATTTGCAACTTTGCTTTCCAAATGTACCATAGATTTAAACATTTTATGAAGTATCAGTTACTTTATAATACAAAAATTTGTTATTACAGTACCATCTTCAGTTATTATTATTTGTTATTATTATTCATAGTTAATATTTTACTGAAAATTTTCTTTTAGTTTATACTAGACCAATAATTATTCACAAAAATTAGTTTATTATTTTCTATCTAATTTCATTACCGTTTGTTTTATCTGTGGTTTCTGCCACTTAACACAGTTTGAAAAACACTAACGCATATGAAAACCAATCTCTGACCAAAAAGGTAAACACGTAGTTGTAGTCGTTACACATTGTTCTAGGTAGGTCTATTGGTAAAACATTAACCGAAGAATTATATATCTAGAATATAATTTTTGAAAACAATATCCCCGTTGTGAGTAAAAATTTACTCATAGTAAGTCTCTAAGTGTTAAAATAGAAAAACCAGTTAAAAAATGACTAAATATATATATATATATATATATATATATATATATATATGCTGATACGTATTCCTTCACGGATGGAAAAATATGATGAATAGTTAATATCTGAAGTACATTCGTTCATTTTGCAGTCCATAAATTCGCAGTTCCGACGTTTCGTTAGAATCTCATCCAGCATTGACGAGGTGAACCCAACAACAGTAGAAGAGCCTCGTCAATGCTGGATGAGATTCTAGCGAAACGTCGGAACTGCGAATTTATGGACTGCAGAATGAACGGATGTACTCCAGATAATAACTATTCATCATCATCATCATATATATATATATATATATATATATATATATATATATATATATATATATATATATATATATATATATATAATGTTAGCAATATCAGTTTATTTCCAAATTAATAAGAAAATTCTTAGAAAAATAGAAATACTTGAAAATTTTGTAAATTGCAACCTTGGTCGAATTTTAAACCAAATCTGAATAAGTAATAAGCTACCGAGGACTCACCTTATATAATCCGCCTAACTTTTAACGTTTTGCATTGTAAAAAATTAAAAATATAAAATTATAAAGTTTTACAAAATCAAATTTTAAAGAAAATTTAAAAATATGCCTACAGTTTTAACAAATAAGGAAAAACCTTTAACTTTTAGAAGTAAAACGTTGACAGACGTTTAAATCTTGTTTATGTTAAATTGTGGAAAGACTACTTCGCCCCAAGAGCTGCGCTAAATATTTCATCCCGCGATACATGCTAGATTACACGAGTACACGTAGCCGGGAAATACGTGTCTGGGTTTGCTGAGGTAAATGTTTTAAGTGCTGCTGCAACTGTCGGCTGGTGAGACTTTACTTATTTAAAACTTTGCCGATGTTTTACTCTTTTATACATTTCGATTATAAACTTGCAGCAAAGTTTCAAGTAAATTGTTAATACAATTACTGAAGTGTGGCGTTTAAACATACTGAAAATAACAACTTTAAAAGAACTGTGTTGTTGGATAACAGTAGTGTTGAAAATAATTGCAAATATCGCCTCTCAGAGAAAACTGTTGCGATATATATATATATATATATATATATATATATATATATATATATATATATATATATATATATATATATATATATATAAAGAACATAAGTCGAAATACAAATACAAGAATTATAATTGAATTTACAATTCAAAGCTTTTCATTGGCTAACAGTGCCAACATCATCAGGAATACTAAACAAGAATACATATTGCGATATATATATATATATATATATATATATACAATTAAATGACACTTTCATAAACAATAATTTATTTTAGTTTTCGTTATACATTGAAGCTTTTCGCTGATTGGCAGTATCATTATTATCAAAATTTTCTTAGTACTTTTTAGAATAAGGAACTTAAACAATTTTGGTAATGCTCATACTGCCAATCAGTGAAAAGCTTCAATGAATGAAGAAAACTAAAACAAAAATTCTTGTTTTTGAAAGTGTCATTTAATTATGTGTATATAAAACAAGAAAAAAATCATCCAAGAATTACAATATATTTCTTTTATTTTCTATTATTTTTTTTTATTTCTTGGCTGTGATCTTGGTTTTTTTGTTATTAAAACTGAACTGGTTTTGTTACGGCAATCATTATTTTACTTTACATTATCTTATCCTAAATACTCATACAACTAAACTGTCCATTAACGCTTTATTTCCTGTCTCGGCATTGTCAATTACATATATTTGATAGAACTAGCCCAACGCAACCCTACACTATATTAACTCAAATAGTTTGGTTCTCTTAAATCTGGTTATCGAGAAGTTGAAGAGCATGTACTTGGATAAAGGTGGAGTTTGTTTTCATGTTTTTGGCCATATTCTGTGTTTCTTTTATTAGCTTCGGAATATTTAGATATCGATGAATATCTTTGTTTTTCACACAATAAGGGGCATTAACCATATTTCTCAGTACCTTATTTTAGAGCATCTGACGATTTCTATTATTAGACTCATTTGCACATCCACAAAGTTGGCTGCCATATAAACTGGTTTCAAGATCAAATTGTAGATTTTTATTTTATTACAAAATGGACAGGTTTGAGTTTCTACCCAAGAGTCAATAGTGTTTACAATATTTGATATTTAATTCCTCCTTCTTTTTCTTGATGTGGTGTTTCCATCTGAGCTTAGCATCTAGGTTCATACCTAGATATTTAGAATTATTTTCTTAAGGGATGATAAATCCGCTAACCTATCTATAAATCAAAATGTGTTCAAGTGCATTATAAAAAAGTGTCTCTGTGATTTTAATTTTGTGTCTTTATCAGTAGTTTACCACTTAAACAAATACATGAAATACTGTATTTACTTAATTATGATAAATTATGAATAATTAAATGTGAAACAACCTTAATTAGTTTTAAAACAAAGTTGTATGTTCCGATTTCAAACTCAAATCGTTTTAGGAAACAAATGTTATTATTAAATTCATTTTTAGTTCCTATGAGTGATTCCAATTGGAATCAAAACGTAGATTATTTTTTATTCTAACCAATTAAGCTCGTTTCGAATTTTACTGTTCATAACTTTTACAAATATATCATCAACCAAATATATCTTGAATGAAACAAGTAAAATTGTAAAATATTAAACCGTTTCTTAGATTCCCAATTTATTCAGACTGCTTTATGTATATGTCATCATTTATTCTACCCTCTAGTAACAAATTGTTTCACATATATTGCAAACTCGAAAAATTGAACCAGAAAATACTGGCGAAAAATTAAGGTGATTAAATATTTGACCAAACGGAATTCGATTTTCTGAGAGAGTAAAATAGCCTTTTTGATTGACTATATGGCTATTGAATTTCTATATCATCCAAATTGGCACTAAACCATTGTGACTGAACTTCAGTAACCATTACTTTAACATAATGATAAGTTTTATGAAAAGTTAAAAAAACTATAAAAAATTCCGGGTTTTTGAGAAATTATATTTTAAGTTCGTGTTAGCGATATTCCACTGCTGTCTGTTTAGTTAAATATGGAACCATTTTAGGATACAATATAAATTTAAAATTTGTCCTTATTTTTCAGCTTATTATATCAATACTGATTATATAGATGTATATTTAAAAATTCATTTCAGTCCAGTTCAGTGAAACTTAGAGACTATGACCGTCACTCTTGGAATGAAGCTATTTTTTAATTTGGCGCACATCCAAAACAATGCTTGTATTTTTGTATAAAACATATTTTAACTTCAACAATTCGCAATTTTAGAAAGGGAAAGTGGAATTAATAGAGTTGAAGAGGGTTTTGCCCTGTAGGACGTGGAAAC
Organism: Prosapia bicincta; assembly: GCA_036971475.1. NCBI lineage: Eukaryota > Metazoa > Arthropoda > Insecta > Hemiptera > Cercopidae > Prosapia > Prosapia bicincta. The sequence goes on from JBAIZL010000139.1 coordinate 367,434, forward strand.
AAAGTGATTTATGTAAATATACAACCTTGGAACTCCTTCTTTTCTATTGTTTAGGAATAAAACAAAGGTAAAAACGAAACAATCCTAAAATGTTTGTCGCGGTTACATGTACTCTAACGCGTTTATCACTATTCCCAACTAGGCGTAATAGGTCGACATTTCTTTAGGTAAGTATACATTTTTATTTTAGTATAATTCCCACTTAGGTGAGCAAAGACAATTTCATTTCAGTTTTTTTTTTAATTTATAATTACAACTAATATAAATATGTATATACATTTCTCAGAATAACAATATCAAGTGGCAAAATTGGAAAAAAAATGTCCTTGTAATTTTTCATTTTCCTTTCTATGCATGGTGTTGGACGAGATATGTATCCACTAAGCTAATCCTGTGGTAAGGATGGAAAGAAAGTACAAAGGCTGTAGCTAAGTGCTCTACACCGATAAGGTCCCTCCGAGTTTTAATAATAAATAAAATAATAATGGTGTTGGACTAATATTTTTGTTTGTTACTACTTATATACTTTCTTTTTTTCGTAGCTTGCATTGTGTTGTAGTTTCTTTTTCCTTTTCTTTTCCTTTGTGTGTTTGTAAAGCAAGGTTCGATACCGTTAAACCAGTTTATTTGTTTATTTTACTCTTTTCATTCATTTTTAATCCTAGAGCATTACTTATGATATTGAGTGGTAATAATGATAAGGTTCTGCAATGGCGGTTTCAACGACAACCAAATGAGAGCAAAAGAAAAATTCATGTACATCTTTGAGGAGTATATTCCTAGATAAGGGAAAGTTGCCTCAGTGCCAAAGCGTTACACTTTGAACACGAAGATACTTAGTTTGAATCCTACCTAGATACCCCAAATTTTTATAATTAAAGTATTGAATAATTATTTGAAAAAAACATTACTAACGTAAAGTGTCTACCAGTATAGGTTTAAAAAATGTATTTAAACTTAATTGGAAGAATAAAAATGTATTTTATTAACGACTGAAAATTTTACAAAATATATATCAGGAGAGTATACGCTAATATAAATAATTGAAAAAATGGTAAATACGAAAACCATTTTAAATTGTTGTGGCTGTTAGTTATACTTTAATGTGTTTATCACTATTACCAATTAGGAGTAGCCAATTAGGAGCAGCCAATTAGGAGTAGCAGGTAGCATTTCTACTCACAACCAGAGCATGCAACTTCGGGAAAGCAATCCTGCCTATGCGATGCCTAATTTAACCCTATTTCTACAACCAGAGGATCGTTATATCGATGTCACTTCTAATTAATTCCAGTCTAGATTTCATTATACTTTATTTTTAAAAAAGTAGGTAGTCATTAAGGTAAATTGGTGCATAAACAGGTAGACATCTACTCATGAATGGATATCTGTATCAATTTTATATTGTCCCCCGTATACATTATATCATAAAACCCTCTAAATCCTCTAACAATGGTTGTATGTTCTTAGTATAATCCTACTATAATCCTACTATAATCCTAGTATAATTCATAATCCGGTTCTATTCTATGTAAAATCATACTGGCAAATCACTTGATTAACGAATCCTATTGAAAGATCTTTTGCCTAACTAATCATACTGACAGATCGCTTGGCTAGATAAATCTGCAATGGCAGAGAGACAGGAAAATCAATGAGCAGTCAGGCAGGGAATCGGCTTATGACACAGAGAGAGGCAAATCAATGAGCAGTCAGACGAAGGAACTGATTATAATACCCAGAGAGGCAAATCAATGAGCAGTCAGACGGGGAAACCACTTATGAAACAGATAGAGGCAAAGAAATGAGCAGTCAGATGAAGGAACTGCTTAAGATACACATAGAGGCAAATCAATGAGCAGTCAGACGTAGGAACTGTTTATGAAACACAGAGAGGAAATACAATGAGCAGTCAGACGGGGAAACCGCTTATGACACGCAGAGAGGCAAATCAATGAGCAGTCAGACGGGGGAACCGCTTATAACACACAGAGAGCCAAATCAATGAGCAGTCAGACGGAGGAAACCGCTTATGACACTCAGAGAGGAAAGTCAATGTGCAGTCAGACGGGGGAACCGCTTATGACACACAGAGAGGCAAATCAATGAGCAGTCAGACGGAAGAACCGCTTATGACACATAGAGGTAAATCATGAGCAGTCAGACGGAGGAAACCTCTTTTGACACACAGGGAGGCAAATCAATGAGCAGTCAGACGGAAGAACCGCTTATGACACACAGAGAGGAAAGTCAATGAACAGTCAGACGGAGGAAACCGCTTATGACACATAGAGAGGCAAATCATGAGCAGTCAGACGGAAGAACCGCTTATGACACATAGAGGGACAAATCATGAGCAGTCAGACGGAAGAACCGCTTATGACACATAGAGAGACAAATCTTGAGCAGTCAGACGGAAGAACCGCTTATGACACATAGAGAGACAAATCATGAGCAGTCAGACGGAAGAACCGCTTATGACACATAGAGAGACAAATCTTGAGCAGTCAGACGGAAGAACCGCTTATGACACATAGAGAGACAAATCATGAGCAGTCAGACGGAAGAACCGCTTATGACACATAGAGAGACAAATCTTGAGCAGTCAGACGGAAGAACCGCTTATGACACATAGAGAGACAAATCTTGAGCAGTCAGACGGAAGAACCGCTTATGACACATAGAGAGACAAATCTTGAGCAGTCAGACGGAAGAACCGCTTATGACACATAGAGAGACAAATCTTGAGCAGTCAGACGGAAGAACCGCTTATGACACATAGAGAGACAAATCATGAGCAGTCAGACGGAAGAACCGCTTATGACACATAGAGAGACAAATCATGAGCAGTCAGACGGAAGAACCGCTTATGACACATAGAGGGACAAATCATGAGCAGTCAGACGGAAGAACCGCTTATGACACATAGAGAGACAAATCATGAGCAGTCAGACGGAAGAACCGCTTATGACACATAGAGAGACAAATCATGAGCAGTCAGACGGAAGAACCGCTTATGACACATAGAGAGACAAATCATGAGCAGTCAGACGGAAGAACCGCTTATGACACATAGAGAGACAAATCATGAGCAGTCAGACGGAAGAACCGCTTATGACACATAGAGGGACAAATTATGAGCAGTCAGACGGAAGAACCGCTTATGACACATAGAGAGACAAATCATGAGCAGTCAGACGGAAGAACCGCTTATGACACATAGAGAGACAAATCATGAGCAGTCAGACGGAAGAACCGCTTATGACACATAGAGAGACAAATCATGAGCAGTCAGACGGAAGAACCGCTTATGACACACAGAGAGGCAAATCAATGAGCAGTCAGACGGAACAACCGCTTATGACACATAGAGGGACAAATCATGAGCAGTCAGACGGAAGAACCGCTTATGACACATAGAGAGACAAATCTTGAGCAGTCAGACGGAAGAACCGCTTATGACACATAGAGAGACAAATCTTGAGCAGTCAGACGGAAGAACCGCTTATGACACATAGAGAGACAAATCATGAGCAGTCAGACGGAAGAACCGCTTATGACACATAGAGAGACAAATCATGAGCAGTCAGACGGAAGAACCGCTTATGACACATAGAGAGACAAATCATGAGCAGTCAGACGGAAGAACCGCTTATGACACATAGAGAGACAAATCATGAGCAGTCAGACGGAAGAACCGCTTATGACACATAGAGAGACAAATCATGAGCAGTCAGACGGAAGAACCGCTTATGACACATAGAGAGACAAATCATGAGCAGTCAGACGGAAGAACCGCTTATGACACATAGAGAGACAAATCATGAGCAGTCAGACGGAAGAACCGCTTATGACACATAGAGAGACAAATCATGAGCAGTCAGACGGAAGAACCGCTTATGACACATAGAGAGACAAATCATGAGCAGTCAGACGGAAGAACCGCTTATGACACATAGAGGGACAAATCATGAGCAGTCAGACGGAAGAACCGCTTATGACACATAGAGGGACAAATCATGAGCAGTCAGACGGAAGAACCGCTTATGACATATAGAGAGACAAATCATGAGCAGTCAGACGGAAGAACCGCTTATGACACATAGAGAGACAAATCATGAGCAGTCAGACGGAAGAACCGCTTATGACACATAGAGAGACAAATCATGAGCAGTCAGACGGAAGAACCGCTTATGACACATAGAGAGACAAATCATGAGCAGTCAGACGGAAGAACCGCTTATGACACATAGAGAGACAAATCATGAGCAGTCAGACGGAAGAACCGCTTATGACACATAGAGAGACAAATCTTGAGCAGTCAGACGGAAGAACCGCTTATGACACATAGAGAGACAAATCATGAGCAGTCAGACGGAAGAACCGCTTATGACACATAGAGGGACAAATCATGAGCAGTCAGACGTAAGAACCGCTTATGACACATAGAGGGACAAATCATGAGCAGTCAGACGGAAGAACCGCTTATGACACATAGAGAGACAAATCATGAGCAGTCAGACGGAAGAACCGCTTATGACACATAGAGAGACAAATCATGAGCAGTCAGACGGAAGAACCGCTTATGACACATAGAGAGACAAATCATGAGCAGTCAGACGGAAGAACCGCTTATGACACATAGAGGGACAAATCATGAGCAGTCAGACGGAAGAACCGCTTATGACACATAGAGAGACAAATCATGAGCAGTCAGACGGAAGAACCGCTTATGACACATAGAGGGACAAATCATGAGCAGTCAGACGGAAGAACCGCTTATGACACATAGAGAGACAAATCATGAGCAGTCAGACGGAAGAACCGCTTATGACACATAGAGGGACAAATCATGAGCAGTCAGACGGAAGAACCGCTTATGACACATAGAGAGACAAATCATGAGCAGTCAGACGGAAGAACCGCTTATGACACATAGAGAGACAAATCATGAGCAGTCAGACGGAAGAACCGCTTATGACACATAGGGAGACAAATCATGAGCAGTCAGACGGAAGAACCGCTTATGACACATAGAGAGACAAATCATGAGCAGTCAGACGGAAGAACCGCTTATGACACATAGAGAGACAAATCATGAGCAGTCAGACGGAAGAACCGCTTATGACACATAGAGGGACAAATCATGAGCAGTCAGACGGAAGAACCGCTTATGACACATAGAGGGACAAATCATGAGCAGTCAGACGGAAGAACCGCTTATGACACATAGAGAGACAAATCATGAGCAGTCAGACGGAAGAACCGCTTATGACACATAGAGAGACAAATCTTGAGCAGTCAGACGGAAGAACCGCTTATGACACATAGAGAGACAAATCTTGAGCAGTCAGACGGAAGAACCGCTTATGACACATAGAGAGACAAATCATGAGCAGTCAGACGGAAGAACCGCTTATGACACATAGAGAGACAAATCATGAGCAGTCAGACGGAAGAACCGCTTATGACACATAGAGAGACAAATCATGAGCAGTCAGACGGAAGAACCGCTTATGACACATAGAGAGACAAATCATGAGCAGTCAGACGGAAGAACCGCTTATGACACATAGAGAGACAAATCATGAGCAGTCAGACGGAAGAACCGCTTATGACACATAGAGGGACAAATCATGAGCAGTCAGACGGAAGAACCGCTTATGACACATAGAGAGACAAATCATGAGCAGTCAGACGGAAGAACCGCTTATGACACATAGAGAGACAAATCATGAGCAGTCAGACGGAAGAACCGCTTATGACACATAGAGAGACAAATCATGAGCAGTCAGACGGAAGAACCGCTTATGACACATAGAGAGACAAATCATGAGCAGTCAGACGGAAGAACCGCTTATGACACATAGAGAGACAAATCATGAGCAGTCAGAGGGAAGAACCGCTTATGACACATAGAGGGACAAATCATGAGCAGTCAGACGGAAGAACCGCTTATGACACATAGAGAGACAAATCATGAGCAGTCAGACGGAAGAACCGCTTATGACACATAGAGAGACAAATCATGAGCAGTCAGACGGAAGAACCGCTTATGACACATAGAGAGACAAATCATGAGCAGTCAGACGGAAGAACCGCTTATGACACATAGAGAGACAAATCATGAGCAGTCAGACGGAAGAACCGCTTATGACACATAGAGGGACAAATCATGAGCAGTCAGACGGAAGAACCGCTTATGACACATAGAGGGACAAATCATGAGCAGTCAGACGGAAGAACCGCTTATGACACATAGAGAGACAAATCATGAGCAGTCAGACGGAAGAACCGCTTATGACACATAGAGAGACAAATCATGAGCAGTCATTAGCTTAGGAACAACATAAAAACGTTCGTGACAGATAAGCTAAACAATTATCAATGACGTGAATCTGGTTCTTTTGTGTGTTATCACGATCTCAAAGAAAAATTAATACAATTAACGTAAAATACATGAAACAGCGATGAGACAAAAAACCAATCAGACAAATAAAAACATATGACAGAATATCATACACATCTTTTTTTCCAACGGAAATAATTATGATAAAAAGTGAGACACTTTAGGTACTGCCTAACTTTTCATATTGCCATTCTTATGTATAATCCTTGTTTAACTTCCGGTGGTAACACGTAAAGTGCTTTAACATAAAACATTTGCAAGTCATTAAAACATGTAATAATTTTTTTTTTTTTTTTTTTTTTAATAAATAAAACCTTTAAACCACAAATAACATTTTATTTAAACCTTATGTACATTTCGATTGCCCAGCAATCATCTTCAGAGGTATTTAAAAAATACAACTCAGTTGTACAACTTGAGTTGTATTTTTTAAATACCTCTGAAGATGATTGCTGGGCAATCGAAATGTACATAAGGTTTAAATAAAATGTTATTTGTGGTTTAGAGGTTTTATTTATTTAAAAATAAACATTACGCCACAGTTGCTTCATATAGTTATGTTGTAATAAAACCAAAACTGCAAATTATTCAACTAAAATACAAAGCTTAAATTATTAACAGAGGAAGAAAATATTACCTGTAAACTTTTCAACTTCAAAAGATAAACTTTAAATATTTTATTCTGTAACAAACTTATCTTACCTTACCTAACATATATTTTAACCTAACTTATATTTTGCGATATTTTTCCATGTGAAGGTTGCAACAGAGTCGAGAGTAGCCTATATTTACATAAATATTATCTGAATCTATTAAACCAAATAACACCTCATCTGAATAAATATGTTGAATAAAAAATTCAGTTTATCTCTTCACATCTCATATGAGCTATATTCAAGAAATAATAATTCCCTACTTATAAATCGCCTTATTCCTCTTATATTTCTATTCCTAAATAGGAAGGGGTTAATCACTGTACACCCTTCTGTAATAGGGATAAGAAATATTACCTCAGAGACACATGCACACCAAAGAACAATGATTTATTACAATTATTTCGTAAATCAGGGATATTTTTGTCTCTAATTCATTTATACATATTATTCATTATATTTTTCCTGAATCTTTACCAAGTGAAAATAACCTTTATAGGCGTTTAACCTTGTAACAGACAAACATCGGATCATGCAACAATTAGCACTGCAGCGTGTTATGTTCAATGTAATCCCATCTAGTAAAATGTAGATAATTGTTCCATGCTGACAATGAATACAGGCTTAAGTAGGACACAACGTTGTTTACAATAGATGCTACTGCCCCCTCCCCTTAATGATTATCCCCTCAAGTTGCATTTACTGAAATAACATTTATGTGTAACATAGATGGAATCGGGTGTAAATTACTATTTAATGTTTGTTTTTAAAAATTGTTAATTCTGAAGCCTTTAAAATATTAGATCGACTCTATTTCTTTCGTATTTACGTGCAATATGTTATACTAGTATCATGGATAAAATTGTAGGCCAACTTAAAAATATAAAGCCAGTAACAATATTTCTGAAGTAGCTTGTTGTTGTTGTCGTGTCTGTTGGTGTGCAAAGTGCAAAAAGTTCAGATTCCACCAAAATTCCTGATGACAAGATTTGCCAGTTTTGGAGCCCGATGGCCGTGAAGCATTTAAATTGGTGGTGTTTTAAGTTGAAGGAGGGAAGGGACAATCGCTTGGCAGTCAAAAACATGATCTGGGCTTAGTTGTGATTGAAGTCAGTACTTGCATAAGATTTTATATTAGTTGGTGATATCTTCACACCCTTGAAATGTCCAGTACGAAGCCTAGCTATTGTAGAGGAGAGTTTTCTTGTGCAGTTTAGATCGGGGATGGTTGCAAAATACAATATAGATTTTTCGCTAGGCAACAGTATTCGCATCTGTAAGGGTGACTGTTAGAGGTTGATCTTCGTTACGTGCTTCCTTTGCAAAGGCATCTGCTCACTCATTACCCTCAATTCCGACATGAGCAGAGATCCACTGGGGAATGCAAGGTATATTTAATGAATGGAGAAGAGTACTAATTTCTTGTGTCAGTCTTGTCTCACCATTATGTATGGCTTCCAATGCTGATTTTGAGTCAGTACGGAGGGTCTGTAACCCACACTGACCGCGTCCCCAGGTGGGGGATGGGGAATGCCTCTCCACAAGTTCACCCTGTGAGTGGTAGGAGGGAAATAAAATACCTCCCGTGGTACAAACAGGCAGAAGTCCAATCTCTTTGGAGGCAATGGCACCCCCATTCTATGAATAGTGTAATAAAAATCTTAAGTAGCTTGGTAACAGCAAATAAAATTATTTATTATTATACTTTATTGTCCAAAAAGGTCAATTTTTTTAATAAGTAACATGCTGAAACTAAACGTAAAAATTCAAATTCTGAGTTAATTTATTGCACCGTATTAAAAAACCAATCGACTTTAAAAGAAATATTGTTTACACTTTTGAAAGATACAATTATAACTTTACTTTAAAAACACACACGAAAATTTATAACCCAATATTTCTTTATAAAATATAGTTTATTATTACATTTTACCTATGTACTTTATAGATATTTGTAATACAGCTCTATATTATAAAGTGTTTATAACATAGTGTTCTGTTTTATAAAGAAATACTGAGTTTATTATATGCTCCGTGCGTGTTTTTGTTTTGAAATGTATTTTTTCAGTGACATCGAAATAATTTAAATACGACAAGAATGATTGTCGCATCCAGCTATTCTTCAGGATTTCCCAACAATAATGGAATTTACTACGATTGAAATTGATATCCATTAGTTAAATCAGAGCTCTGTAATTGCACCGTAATTGTTAAGCACTCGTAAGTCGACTCACAAATATACCAAGTAAAATTCCTGTTTGAATACATTAAAGTATAAGCGTATATATGTATTTAGTATTAGCGATATATACTATATATTTAACGATATACTAGTGTATTTGCTCTGTAAAAAAACTATTTTTGCGGATTAGCACTGTAAAAACAAAACTATAGACTAGTACAACGTATTCAGTATACGCAGACATTCAGAATGGTGAAGCCTGAGATGATAAGCAAAAGTATTTCCCTAAGGTCATGTGTGGAGCAACTACGCGGAGTGAATATGATGCTAACGATCCCTCTTTTCTTCGTTCAGATCAGTGGCGTGCCAAGAGGCGCGGGGGTTGTTCCGCCCCAAGCCCCATGTTGGACATAGACCTCCAACTGGTTGATAATTTTTATATAACAAATTATTCATTATTTGTCACGTCAACTATAGATTTCCCTTTCAGACCAGTGACCTACCCTAGTAATGTACGAGGTATATATATAGATATATAATATACATATATAAATATATATATATATATATATCTTGTATATATAAATATATATATATTTATATATATATTTATGTATTTATTTATATATACACACTTAACTTTGCAACACGGTTTTCTGGTATTCAGTTACACTATAATGTACTAGAACAAGAATCTTACTTTGTATATATTCGAGTAGACTTTCAAGGACTTTAATTACGTGTCTTCATTTTCAAGCATCAACTGAGAAATATATATATGTGTGTGTGTGTGTGTGTGTGTATTTATTTTTACAAAATACAATGTCTCCCTTTTAGAATGTTTTTTTCGAATAAAAATGGCTTACATGTGGCTTATGTATATTTAAAAAAACTGAAATATGCGACGTAATAATTATCTAGTACTAATTATTTGTAATTTTTTTAATTGGTTTTTTTTATTATTTGGTATTATTATTATTTAATTATAAGCATTTTAACTATTTAATATATAGTTTGATATCAAAATTTTTATTCCCTTTTAGTATTTGAATTGAAATAGCCCCCTTTATATAGGCCTGGGGCTGTAATAGGCTCCTCTATATTAACCGCCCCAGGCCTAATTTTCCAAAGCACGCCACTGGTTCAGATATACTGTAACGTTCTGATTTATAGCCTAATGTTCTAATGAGCAACAGAAAAATTATCCTGTGGTTTTAAGGCAGCCTACCAATAACACTAATATTGCCTATCTATGATAAGGATCAGATTGTGAATATAGTTATTGGATAACATAATTATAGATGATTTATGCCACCACAAGCAGAATCGGTACCGGAAGTAGGCGTGTTTACTACCAAGGCCATTCGAAAGTTTCTACACTACCCATTACACTTGCGAATAGGTAAAGCTTCAGAAGCGAGAGATGGAATCAATGTAGGACTTAAAAAGTAGATATGTCTGTATGTATCTGCTGAAAACAAATTTACACATAACAGATATCATAATATTTATTTTATACAACTAGCTGCGAAATATATAAAAATTATCGGAATCAATTTTTTCCTGTGAAAACTATAAAAATTAATGTTTAGCCACTACCTGATTTTTTTTACACTTTCTTGTTTAGAGTATCGAAAATAATCATATTAATAGCCTAAACAGGTCATTGACCAAGTGTTTCGAAGAATTTTTTAATAAATACAAAGTACTTGAATTGTATTATGGTTGATACCTATATAGCCTACAATGGATATATTTCCAATAAGTAGGTACAATTGTTCGAGAGTTGTCCAAAAATTAAAAACCGTTTGAATTTTACAGCCGCGCCGGTGAAATATTCCGCTAGGTGGCAGCACTACCTTGTAGCTTCGCCTCTCCCCTCTACAATAAGGCGTCGCGCACATCTGTACCTTTATTAGTGTGTCCTTGGCATTCGTTAGCGATGGGTGTCCCAGTACCGAATCCCGCCAGTTGTGAAGTTCGCTCCGTCATCCGATTCCTTCACGCGGAAAAATTGCGCCCTGTCGATATTTATCGACGTGTGAAGGCCATTTACGGTAATGTAATGAATGAACGCAGTGTCAGGAAGTGGTGTACAGATTTTTCAAGTGGCAGAACAAACTTTCATGACGAAGAAGGAAAGGGGAGGAAATCATCCGCCGACGAAGCATTGTTATTGAGAATTGAAGAAAAATTCTCGTCTGATGATCCGAGATCTTGCCGAAATGATACCTGAAGTCAGTAAATCAACAATTCAAACAATTTTGACGGAAAAATTAGGTTACCGAAAAGTGTGTGCTCGTTGGGTGCCAAAAATGTTGACCGAAGTTCACGAGGAAAATCGCGTGGAAAGTGGCCAAAAGTATTTGGATCGTTTCAACAGAGAGGGGGAGGAGCTTTTGGACTCAATTGTGAGTGGCGATGAAACGTGGACGTACCACCACACACCTGAGTCCAAACAGCAATCCATGACATGGCGTCACTCCACATCACCTCGCGTTTAAAGATTTCGCCAAACAATCTCTGCAAATAAAATCATGGCAACCGTCTTTTGGGACTGTCAAGGAGTTCTTCTTGTCGAATTTTTACCTAATTGCATTGCAATTAACGCTGCTCGGTATTGAGAAACCCTAAACAAGCTTCAAAGAGCGATCCAAAACAAGCGCCGAGGGAGATTGAGGAAGGGAGTCTGTTTGTTGCACGACAATGCTCGGCCCCACACTGCGGCAGTCACCACTGCGCTTCTGGATTCCTTTAAATGCGACGTTCTTCGCCATCCTGCTTACAGCCCTGATCTGGCAGCGAGCGAGTTCCATCTTTTCCTTTGCCTGAAACAACATTTGGCTGGAAACGCTTCAAGACTGATGAAGAAGTCCAGGAAGAGGCGGAGAAATGGCTGCGGTCACAGGTGGGAGACTTCTATGACCAAGGCATTAAGAAGCTCATCCCCCGGCTAAGCAAGTGCATAGATGTTAACGGGGACTACGCTGAAAAATAGTTTTTATATGTACTTACAACTCCATGTACTTTTTTTGTTAAAATAAAATTTTCCTGCTTCTTAAAATGAAAACGGTATTTAATTTTTGGACAGCCTAGGTATTTGGGAATAAGTTCAGGATATCGCTGAACTGAAATATACATACTCACTTCCGGTAGAAAAGATTTATCCAATTGCTAATGGGTTACTTAGCAAGAATTAAATTTTATCGATAAAACACAAAAACAAACAATAGATACATCGAAATTAAGTCTCGAACATAAAAGGCAATTTATTTAATGGAAACACCTATTCACCTTGTACTTCTGAAATATTATATATCAATTGCGATGACAACACACACAATTCCCAACACTAGACTAAATGAATAGTCTTTCAGTATGTAAAAAATGCCTTCTGCAATATGGACTTACAAGCCAGTGTATTTAATGGTGGTTTTTTTTGGTTTATCCGTTGCCTTTTTCACAGACTGAGGTTCACATGTGGTTTGCACAGTTTACACCAAACTTCTACTATACATATTTACAGTCTATAATCTAGTGATCCTAGTTTTGCATTGCCTCAACCTGAATGCCACTTTGCAGTCTTTCACTATAGCAATTCATAATTGTTACGTTTTGTTTTATATCTACATTTATTTGAACACGCTCAAAGGAAGTGTTCAAATCGTGGCTTGCTTGGAAAAGATAAAAAGCATCGACGAAAGTTTAAATCTCTTGGGACATTCTGTGGGCCATTGGAAGATCTTTGTTGGTGTTGCTATGCACTTTCTCTTAGCCATAGTTGTGCTTCTAATTCACGGCCATCGCATATTGATCTACAGTTGGGAAAAGTACATTATTTATACTCCAATCGCCTTTCAAGCGGTTGCATATTGACTAATTTTAATTGACTTCAATACATTAGCTTCCATGTTGCGTCAAAGAATCCAACTGCTCAGAAAACGCCTTAGCTATCCAGAAACACCTGAAATTACTATAAGAATTCTTCCAGTTGTCGAATCAGTACCCACTAATGACACACAACAAAACTTAATGAAGGAAAAAACCTTAACAAAAATGTTCAATGAACTTTTCCATTTCAGACGGTATATTGGTGATTACTGTTGTATGGTTCACGTTAATCAACGTGCTATTATTCGCTGAACACTCGCTTCAGCACAGGACCAAAAGTGATCAATACGGACTTTACTTTCCCTTCACAGTTTGCAATACTGTGTTCATTTTCTATTCCCTTGTTACTTGCACATACCTGAAAGCATTTATACTGGATTTGAAGAGAAAAATAGTTTCACTGAATGTCTGCACACAGAATAACAGACACCAAAAGAAATTATGGACGCTCAAGTTAGCCCATGAGGATGAAGAAATATTTTGTGCACTCTTTGACTTCAACCTTCATCTCATCACTCCATTTATTAACTTTGCTTCTGTTCTGGTTTTTGCTACTTTACAGCAGTGAGTAGATCTATTAGTGTCTTATCTTCCATAAGAAGTTGAAGTGTTATTATGAGAAATGTTGAGATATTGGCGAGATAAACTGAACATTATAATCAAGTATACAACAGTAGAAGGGGGAGATGTATTGCTAAATAATAAAGTTTATAGCTTGTTAAAGCGCGTGTTTTACAGACGCTGTAATGTCAACACAATCACTGCAAATTATAATCAAAAATACAACAGTGAGGAGAAGATGTATTGCTAAATAAAAATCTTTAGAGCTTGTTGATGTGTGTGTATAGTAGACGCTGATATATCAACACAAATACTACTAATTAATAACTTTGAATAAAAAATAAAGGGTAAATGTTTTGCTAACTAAAAACTTTAAAGCTTGTTGATGTGCTCGTATTACTGACGCTGATATATACACACAGTGACTGTAAATTATAATCTTTAATAAAACAGTAAGGGGTAGATTTATTGCTAACTAAAAATGTATACTTTGTTAATATGCGTGTATTACTGACTCATATATCTACTCAATGACTACAAATTAATAACTAAGAATAAAACAGTGACGGAAAGAACTATTGCTAAATAAAAAAACCTTTAGAGCTTGTTGAGGTGTGTATTACTGACGCTGATACATCAACACAATGACTGTGCTAAATAAAAAAACCTTTAGAGCTTGATGAGGTGTGTGTTAATGACACTGATACATCAACACAATGACTGTGTTATATATAAAACATTTAGAGCTGTTGAGGTGTGTGTTACTGACGCTAATACATCAACACAATGACTGTGCTAAATAAAAGAAATTTAGAGCTTGTTGAGGTGCGTGTATTACTGACCCTGATATATCAACACAATCACAATAAATTAATAATTAAAAATAAAACAGTGATGGGAAGAACTATTGATAAATAAAAACACTTTAGAGCTTGTTTAGCTGAGTGTATTATAGACGTTGATATACCAACACAACGACTGTGCTACATAAAAAACTTTAGACCTAATTGAGGTGCGTGTATTACTGACTCTGATATATCTACACAATGACTGCAAATTAATAATTAAGAATAAAACAGTGAGGGGAGAATTATTGCTAAATAAACAAACTTTAGAGCTTGTTGATGTGAGTGTATTACAGGCACTGTTATATCAACAAAATGACTGTGCTAAATAAAAAACTTTAGAGCTTGTTGATGTGCGTGTTACTGGCCGCTGATATATCGACACAATCACACTAAATTAATAACTAAGAATAAAACGCTGAAGGGAAGAACTATTGATACATAAAAAAAACTTCAGAGATTGTTGAGGTGAGTGTATTACAGACACTGATATATCAGCACAATGACTGCAAATTAATAATTAAGAATAAAACAGTGAGGGGAGAATTATTGCTAAATAAACAAACTTTAGAGCTTGTTGATGTGAGTGTATTACAGACACTGATATATCAACACAATGACTGCAAATTAATAATTAAGAAAAAACAGTGAGGGGAGAACTATTGCTAAATAAAAAAAACTTCAGAGCTTGTTGAGGTGAGTGTATTACAGCCACTGATATATCAACACAATAACTGCAAATTAATAATTAGGAATAAAACAGTGAGGGGAGAATTATTGCTAAATAAAAAAACTTCAGAGCTTGTTGAGGTGAGTGTATTACAGTCACTGATATATCAACACAATAACTGCAAATTAATAATTAAGAATAAAACCGTGATGAGAGAACTATTGCTAAATAAAAAAAATTCAGAGCTTGTTGAGGTGAGTGTATTACAGCCACTGATATATCAACACAATAACTGCAAATTAATAATTAAGAATAAAACCGTGATGAGAGAACTATTGCTAAATAAAAAAACTTCAGAGCTTGTTGAGGTGAGTGTATTACAGCCACTGATATATCAACACAATAACTGCAAATTAATAATTAAGAATAAAACCGTGATGAGAGAACTATTGCTAAATAATAAAACTTCAGAGCTTGTTGAGGTGAGTGTATTACAGCCACTGATATATCAACACAATAACTGCAAATTAATAATTAAGAATAAAACCGTGATGAGAGAACTATTTGCTAAATAAAAAAACCTCAGAGCTTGTTGAGGTGAGTGTATTACAGTCACTGATATATCAACACAATAACTGCAAATTAATAATTAAGAATAAAACCGTGATGAGAGAACTATTTGCTAAATAAAAAAACCTCAGAGCTTGTTGAGGTGAGTGTATTACAGTCACTGATATATCAACACAATAACTGCAAATTAATAATTAAGAATAAAACCGTGATGAGAGAACTATTTGCTAAATAAAAAAACCTCAGAGCTTGTTGAGGTGAGTGTATTACAGTCACTGATATATCAACACAATAACTGCAAATTAATAATTAAGAATAAAACCGTGATGAGAGAACTATTGCTGAATAAAAAAACTTCAGAGCTTGTTGAGGTGAGTGTATTACAGCCACTGATATATCAACACAATAACTGCAAATTAATAATTAAGAATAAAACCGTGATGAGAGAACTATTGCTAAATAAAAAAACTTCAGAGCTTGTTTAGGTGAGTGTATTACAGCCACTGATATATCAACACAATAACTGCAAATTAATAATTAAGAATAAAACCGTGATGAGAGAACTATTGCTAAATAAAAAAACTTCAGAGCTTGTTGAGGTGAGTGTATTACAGACGCTCTTATATCAACACAATGACTGTGCTAAATAAAAAACTTTAGAGCTTGTTGATGTGCGTGTTACTGGCCACTGATATATCGACACAATCACAGTAAATTAATAACTAAGAATAAAACGCTGAGGGAAGAACTATTGATACATAAACAAACTTTAGAGCTTGTTGAGGTGAGTCTATTACAGTCACTGATATATCAACACAATGACTGCAAATTAATAATTAAGAATAAAACAGTGAGGGGAGAATTATTGCTAAATAAAAAAACTTTAGAGCTTGTTTAGGTGAGTGTATTACAGTCACTGATATATCAACACAATGACTGCAAATTAATAATTAAGAAAAAACAGTGAGGGGAGAACTATTGCTAAATAAAAAAAACTGCAGAGCTTGTTGAGGTGAGTGTATTACAGCCACTGATATATCAACACAATAACTGCAAATTAATAATTAAGAATAAAACAGTGAGGGGAGAATTATTGCTAAATAAAAAAACTTCAGAGCTTGTTGAGGTGAGTGTATTACAGTCACTGATATATCAACACAATAACTGCAAATTAATAATTAAGAATAAAACAGTGAGGGGAGAATTATTGCTAAATAAAAAAACTTCAGAGCTTGTTGAGGTGAGTGTATTACAGGCACTGTTATATCAACAAAATGACTGTGCTAAATAAAAAACTTTAGAGCTTGTTGATGTGCGTGTTACTGGCCGCTGATATATCGACACAATCACACTAAATTAATAACTAAGAATAAAACGCTGAAGGGAAGAACTATTGATACATAAAAAAAACTTCAGAGATTGTTGAGGAGAGTGTATTACAGACACTGATATATCAGCACAATGACTGCAAATTAATAATTAAGAATAAAACAGTGAGGGGAGAATTATTGCTAAATAAACAAACTTTAGAGCTTGTTGATGTGAGTGTATTACAGACACTGATATATCAACACAATGACTGCAAATTAATAATTAAGAAAAAACAGTGAGGGGAGAACTATTGCTAAATAAAAAAAACTTCAGAGCTTGTTGAGGTGAGTGTATTACAGCCACTGATATATCAACACAATAACTGCAAATTAATAATTAAGAATAAAACAGTGAGGGGAGAATTATTGCTAAATAAAAAAACTTCAGAGCTTGTTGAGGTGAGTGTATTACAGTCACTGATATATCAACACAATGACTGCAAATTAATAATTAAGAATAAAACCGTGATGAGAGAACTATTGCTAAATAAAAAAACTTCAGAGCTTGTTGAGGTGAGTGTATTACAGACGCTCTTATATCAACACAATGACTGTGCTAAATAAAAAACTTTAGAGCTTGTTGATGTGCGTGTTACTGGCCACTGATATATCGACACAATCACAGTAAATTAATAACTAAGAATAAAACGCTGAGGGAAGAACTATTGATACATAAACAAACTTTAGAGCTTGTTGAGGTGAGTCTATTACAGTCACTGATATATCAACACAATGACTGCAAATTAATAATTAAGAATAAAACAGTGAGGGGAGAATTATTGCTAAATAAAAAAACTTTAGAGCTTGTTGAGGTGAGTGTATTACAGCCACTGATATATCAACACAATAACTGCAAATTAATAATTAAGAATAAAACAGTGAGGGGAGAATTATTGCTAAATAAAAAAACTTCAGAGCTTGTTGAGGTGAGTGTATTACAGTCACTGATATATCAACACAATAACTGCAAATTAATAATTAAGAATAAAACAGTGAGGGGAGAATTATTGCTAAATAAACAAACTTCAGAGCTTGTTGAGGTGAGTGTATTACAGTCACTGATATATCGACACAATCACAGTAAATTAATAACTAAGAATAAAACGCTGAGGGAAGAACTATTGATACATAAACAAACTTTAGAGCTTGTTGAGGTGAGTCTATTACAGCCACTGATATATCAACACAATAACTGCAAATTAATAATTAAGAATAAAACAGTGAGGGGAGAATTATTGCTAAATAAACAAACTTCAGAGCTTGTTGAGGTGAGTGTATTACAGTCACTGATATATCGACACAATCACAGTAAATTAATAACTAAGAATAAAACGCTGAGGGAAGAACTATTGATACATAAACAAACTTTAGAGCTTGTTGAGGTGAGTCTATTACAGCCACTGATATATCAACACAATAACTGCAAATTAATAATTAAGAATAAAACAGTGAGGGGAGAATTATTGCTAAATAAAAAAACTTCAGAGCTTGTTGAGGTGAGTGTATTACAGTCACTGATATATCAACACAATAACTGCAAATTAATAATTAAGAATAAAACAGTGAGGGGAGAATTATTGCTAAATAAACAAACTTCAGAGCTTGTTGAGGTGAGTGTATTACAGTCACTGATATATCGACACAATCACAGTAAATTAATAACTAAGAATAAAACGCTGAGGGAAGAACTATTGATACATAAACAAACTTTAGAGCTTGTTGAGGTGAGTCTATTACAGTCACTGATATATCAACACAATGACTGCAAATTAATAATTAAGAATAAAACCGTGAGGGGAGAATTATTGCTAAATAAAAAAACTTTAGAGCTTGTTGAGGTGAGTGTATTACAGCCACTGATATATCAACACAATAACTGCAAATTAATAATTAAGAATAAAACAGTGAGGAGAGAATTATTGCTAAATAAAAAAACTTCAGAGCTTGTTGAGGTGAGTGTATTACAGTCACTGATATATCAACACAATAACTGCAAATTAATAATTAAGAATAAAACAGTGAGGGGAGAATTATTGCTAAATAAAAAAACTTCATAGCTTGTTGAGGTGAGTGTATTACAGTCACTGATATATCAACACAATAACTGCAAATTAATAATTAAGAATAAAACAGTGAGGGGAGAATTATTGCTAAATAAACAAACTTCAGAGCTTGTTGAGGTGAGTGTATTACAGTCACTGATATATCAACACAATGACTGCAAATTAATAATTAAGAATAAAACCGTGATGAGAGAACTATTGCTAAATAAAAAAACTTCAGAGCTTGTTGAGGTGAGTGTATTACAGACGCTCTTATATCAACACAATGACTGTGCTAAATAAAAAACTTTAGAGCTTGTTGATGTGCGTGTTACTGGCCACTGATATATCGACACAATCACAGTAAATTAATAACTAAGAATAAAACGCTGAGGGAACAACTATTGATACATAAACAAACTTTAGAGCTTGTTGAGGTGAGTCTATTACAGTCACTGATATATCAACACAATGACTGCAAATTAATAATTAAGAATAAAACAGTGAGGGGAGAATTATTGCTAAATAAAAAAACTTTAGAGCTTGTTTAGGTGAGTGTATTACAGTCACTGATATATCAACACAATGACTGCAAATTAATAATTAAGAAAAAACAGTGAGGGGAGAACTATTGCTAAATAAAAAAAACTTCAGAGCTTGTTGAGGTGAGTGTATTACAGCCACTGATATATCAACACAATAACTGCAAATTAATAATTAAGAATAAAACAGTGAGGGGAGAATTATTGCTAAATAAAAAAACTTCAGAGCTAGTTGAGGTGAGTGTATTACAGCCACTGATATATCAACACAATAACTGCAAATTAATAATTAAGAATAAAACCGTGATGAGAGAACTATTGCTAAATAAAAAAACTTCAGAGCTTGTTGAGGTGAGTCTATTACAGTCACTGATATATCAACACAATGACTGCAAATTAATAATTAAGAATAAAACAGTGAGGGGAGAATTATTGCTAAATAAAAAAACTTTAGAGCTTGTTTAGGTGAGTGTATTACAGTCACTGATATATCAACACAATGACTGCAAATTAATAATTAAGAAAAAACAGTGAGGGGAGAACTATTGCTAAATAAAAAAAACTTCAGAGCTTGTTTAGGTGAGTGTATTACAGCCACTGATATATCAACACAATAACTGCAAATTAATAATTAAGAATAAAACAGTGAGGGGAGAATTATTGCTAAATAAAAAAACTTCAGAGCTTGTTGAGGTGAGTGTATTACAGCCACTGATATATCAACACAATAACTGCAAATTAATAATTAAGAATAAAACCGTGATGAGAGAACTATTGCTAAATAAAAAAACTTCAGAGCTTGTTGAGGTGAGTGTATTACAGCCACTGATATATCAACACAATAACTGCAAATTAATAATTAAGAATAAAACCGTGATGAGAGAACTATTGCTAAATAAAAAAACTTCAGAGCTTGTTGAGGTGAGTGTATTACAGCCACTGATATATCAACACAATAACTGCAAATTAATAATTAAGAATAAAACCGTGATGAGAGAACTATTGCTAAATAAAAAAACCTCAGAGCTTGTTGAGGTGAGTGTATTACAGTCACTGATATATCAACACAATAACTGCAAATTAATAATTAAGAATAAAACCGTGATGAGAGAACTATTGCTAAATAATAAAACTTCAGAGCTTGTTGAGGTGAGTGTATTACAGCCACTGATATATCAACACAATAACTGCAAATTAATAATTAAGAATAAAACCGTGATGAGAGAACTATTGCTAAATAAAAAAACTTCAGAGCTTGTTGAGGTGAGTGTATTACAGACGCTCTTATATCAACATAATGACTGTGCTAAATAAAAAACTTTAGAGCTTGTTGATGTGCGTGTTACTGGCCGCTGATATATCGACACAATCACAGTAAATTAATAACTAAGAATAAAACGCTGAGGGAAGAACTATTGATACATAAACAAACTTTAGAGCTTGTTGATGTGCGTGTTACTGGCCGCTGATATATCGACACAATCACAGTAAATTAATAACTAAGAATAAAACGCTGAGGGAAGAACTATTGATACATAAACAAACTTCAGAGCTTGTTGAGGTGAGTGTATTACAGTCACTGATATATCAACACAATAACTGCAAATTAATAATTAAGAATAAAACCGTGATGAGAGAACTATTGCTAAATAAAAAAACTTCAGAGCTTGTTGAGGTGAGTGTATTACAGACGCTCTTATATCAACACAATGACTGTGCTAAATAAAAAACTTTAGAGCTTGTTGATGTGCGTGTTACTGGCCGCTGATATATCGACACAATCACAGTAAATTAATAACTAAGAATAAAACGCTGAGGGAAGAACTATTGATACATAAACAAACTTTAGAGCTTGTTGAGGTGAGTGTATTACAGACACTGATATATCAACACAATGACTGCAAATTAATAATTAAGAATAAAACAGTGAGGGGAGAACAATTGCTAAATAAAAAAACTTTAGAGCTTGTTTAGGTGAGTGTATTACAGTCACTGATATATCAACACAATGACTGCAAATTAATAATTAAGAATAAAACAGTGAGGGGAGAACAATTGCTAAATAAAAAAACTTTAGAGCTTGTTTAGGTGAGTGTATTACAGTCACTGATATATCAACACAATGACTGCAAATTAATAATTAAGAATAAAACAGTGAGGGGAGAACAATTGCTAAATAAAAAAACTTTAGAGCTTGTTTAGGTGAGTGTATTACAGTCACTGATATATCAACACAATGACTGCAAATTAATAATTAAGAATAAAACAGTGAGGGGAGAACAATTGCTAAATAAAAAAACTTTAGAGCTTGTTTAGGTGAGTGTATTACAGTCACTGATATATCAACACAATAACTGCAAATTAATAATTAAGAATAAAACAGTGAGGTGAGTACTATTGCTAAGTAAAATAAACTTTACAGCTTGTTGAGGTGAATGTATTACAGACGCTGTTATATCAACACAATGACTGTGCTAAATAAAAATGTTTAGAGCTTGTTAAGGTGCGTGTTACTGGCCACTGATATATCGACACAATCACACTAAATTAATAACTAAGAATAAAACGCTGAGGGGAAGAACTATTGATACATAAAAAAGCGTTGGACTGTAGTGATGGATCTATATTGCAAATACTGATATATCAAAACAATTACTTCAATTTAATAATAAATAATATAATAGCGAGGGGAAGATTTATTGCTAAATGAAAAAACTGATTTATAAATATTATTATAAGTTTCATTGCTTATATTTAATGGACTCTTTGATTTTCCCATTGTGTTAGAAAGTATTAAACTCCATGTATTATTTCTTGATGTGTTTTGTTAAAGATGTTCTCAAATAAATGTTGCCTGCACTGTTCGTTAAGCTAAAAAACTTTTTTTTAAATAGTAGTTCTTGTCTTATTATCTAACTGCAGCTTCTCGAGGTGTTTTGCCTCTGACAGTCTTTAGCTAGCTTGTCTATTTCTCTGAGAATTCAGCCTATATTTATATAGATCTTTGAAATTTGTTTATTTAACTGATCACTTTCTAAAGTGATGTCATTGATAGCTACATTGCCTTCACTGTTCTAGGCAGCTTTAGAACCATTTTTCATATATTCTTTAATAGTTTTATCAAAATAGATTATTGCGAAATTATACACATTTGTAAACTGTTGTGCTAGATCAAAGATAATTTTACTATCCGTGCTGGTTACCATTCCAGGAAAGTCCAATACACCATCGCAATCAGTGATCAAATAATAAGTAATAATGTAATTAAAATATTATTAAGCTAACAAAACTAGTTGTAAAGTGTGATGTATCTGTGGATTCCTGAAATAATAGCCTACAACTATATTTTCACAGTTTTTCATAAGGAACAGTATTTTATTGCTCGTATTCAAAAAAGCTCATTCTTCAACCCCATAAAAGGCCAAGGGATTTATTTCAGTAATGATATATTGATTGGAATGGGTTTTATTTCCTCTTCTCTCAAACACTACTGTTTTGTAGTTTTAATGAGATCGGTTGGTCTGACTACTATCTCCTACGAAAGATAGGAAGAGATTGTGCGTTGAGATAGAATTGAGGTAAGGATATAAAATCCCTTGGGATAAGGAAAAGATAAGATCATTTCACAAGTGAAGGGTCACCTATCTTGAGTACACCTACTCTCAGTCGGGGTCATAAACAAGGAAGGGGATAATGATTTGCTTGTATAGTGAATAGGGAAAAATTAAAGCTGGCATGACCTACTCTCGCCTGGGGTGAAGAAAGGTTAAACCTACTACCCTGATTTTTAAAAAATATGGTCTTGTAACCACAGTATAAAGTGTGATGATTGAATACAGAGGAGACAGAGGCTGTAAAAAACATGGTCTTTTTTCCTCAATAGAGCATGAATATTGACAATCATAGGAAACACAAATTAAAGAATAACATGGTTTGTTTACTCTCAGTATAGGACATGAATATTGACAATCATAGGAGACACAAATTAAAGAATAACATGGTTTGTTTACCCTCAGTATAGGGCATGAATATTGGCAATCATAGGAAGCACAAATTAACGAATAAAATGGCTTGTTTACCCTCAGTATAGGGCTTGAATATTGGCAATCGTAGGAAACACAAATTAGCGATTAACATGGTTTGTTTACCCTCAGTATAGGACATGAATATTGGCAATCATAGGAAGCACAAATTAAAGAATAACATGGTTTGTTTACCCTCAGTATAGGGCAAGAACATCGGCAATCATAGGAAGCACAAATTAACGAATAACATGGTTTGTTTACCCTCAGTATAGGGCATGAATATTTACAATTATACCCTCAGTATAGGGCATGAATATTGACAATCATAGGAAACACAAATTAAAAAATAACATGGTCAATTTACCCTTAGTATAGGGCATGACTATTGAAAATCTTAGAGAGCACAGATAAAAATAATATAGTTGATTTGCCTCCCCCCCCCCTAAATATGGGGTAAGAATATTAACAAACATATAAAGCACAGATTATTAAAAAAATATAGCCTATCTGACTTCAGTAAAAATATTATTACTGACTACAATCGAAAGCACAGATTATTAAATTTATTATTTGACCGATTGTAACAAATTTGACCGATTATTTGACCGTTTATAATTATTGATACCAGGGGGTTAAAATTAAAAAATACTGTTTCGTAAAATAATACTTCAAGAAATTAAGATTAAGCAAGAAATAAACATATTTCTTTAACGTCCAGACTATAATCAAACAGAAATTATTACATTATAAACACGCACAAAATTGGCGTCAGTTCCATTTTAACTTGTAGACCTATCTAACAATAACAAAGAATGTGAAATTGGCAGGATGCCAACTTTCTGCCCAATATAAGCAAGAGTTTGTTTACGGAATAAATTGTCTGCGACTCATTGCATTGTTGACTAGACGTACTGTTCTTCGCGTCTCTTTTAAACTTCTACGCCTAAATTGAAACCTAATATTTACCATGGGTAGCCTATAGTTGTCGAAAAAACATATTTTTAACAGTGAGAGTTGACTTGGTTAATAAAGTACAGTAAAACGTCGTTTAACCGTCACTCTTTAAACCGTCATTGCTGTAATAAAACAATAATACTGAAATAACAAAGTGCTTTAAGGTACCTTGATGCGTTCGCTTTGTTTGTTAAGCTACATGAACTATTTACCTGTAAGTTTATATTACTGTAAATTATTTTGCCACATTTGTAGCTACTGCGCGGATCTTTTTATCATGTAATAAATAGTTTTATTTGCAATTAAAATCATGTTTATTTTATTTTCGTTCCGAAATTTATTACATTACTGTGAGAGTGATATCTCTCTATAATATAATTGATTGAGGTTAAGTTTTGGTGGAAAAATACAGTGTTTCTGTTATCCGTCTATTCGCTCAACCGTCGTGACCACGGACCCGACGATAATGGTAATCGAAGTTCAGCTTGATTGCAACCTTACTTGTAATGTTGAATAGGCATACTGTTCTTTGCGTCTTTTTTAAACTTCTAAGCCTAAATTGAAACTTTATATTTACCATATATATTCTTCGCATTAATATGTTTTAACTGTGGGACTTGATTTGCGTTGACAAAGTAATAATATCTCTTAAGGTTCGGCTTAATTGCAACCTTACTTTGAAAGAAAATCCTGGATTAATCACTGACAGGGAATACAATTAAGAAAGAGTTAAGGTGATCGCGAGGAAGGTAATCTTTTAATTAAATCTTACCTACCCCATCCCGCCATACTTAAAATAAAGTATTAGTAGTTTAAAAAAGCGAACTGTAAAGTGCGCCTGTAATCTTTTAAGATTTCAATTTGTAGCAGTCTGGCGAAATAAAATGAAACTTCATTGAAACACTTAGAAGAAGATACTGATTGTGGTCGATTATGAAGGGCAGGCCTGTTGGTAAAGTTCTGTTCTAGATTACAAAAAGTTGTTTAAACTTCAGCATTATACTGCTTGTTTTTTAATATAGCTAGAAGTGTAACAGTGCTTTGTAAATGCACAAAATTATTGTTATTAAAAGTTTCAGATAAAAATTTTCCAATTTTCTTTTAAGACAAACAAATGATGTAAAATAGCGTAAATAAGTTAATTTTCATTTCCTGATACTTGTGTGTACACTCGTATAGACATTCGTCCAAGATATAGACACGCGCACGCGAGCGCACTCATACAGCCTCCGAAGTTTTATCCTAATTGTTTCGCCACACTATAATCATCTTTAGGTGTATAATAAAACAAAAACACGTGAACAACACATTCGTAAATTTACATTTTATTTGTTACTCGTATACGTATAGTCTATTGTTACTTAAGTGTGTGTTGTACGCTTTTATTTCGATATACTACATAATGTTCACAATATTATCCCTAATGACGGCTTACTGAGCTTCGAAAGAACCAAAAAAATAAAACGTATTTCTTATTTTATACTACTTTCTTTGTCAAGTACATATTTCTTTTCGAACAGTTTTTGTACATTGATTCATACATAAACACAAATATGTTAACAGAATATAAAAGCATTATTTACACATAAATATGAATGCAAAAGCTCAACACACATGTTCTTTTAAAAGTTATTATAAGACCATGGATGTGAAAACGTTAAAATCGAAGTGCACGCACACAAACGCACGGCACACATAAGGGGTTATGTTCCATATTGTGGTTAAATAGTGCATGTGTTTATACTGGGATTGTCCGTTTAGTTTGGTTTTATTTTGCCTTTTAGTAAGTTTGTATATTCCATATTATTTGTGTATTGAGATAATTATTTTTTAATAATGTAGAGATATGTGTACATTGATTCATACATAAACACAAATATGTTAACCGAATATAAAAGCATTATTTACACATAAATATGAATGCAAAAGCTCGACACACATGTTCTTTTAAAAGTTATTATAAGACCATGGATGTGAAAACGTTAAAATCGAAGTGCACGCACACTAACGCACGGCACACATAAGGGGTTATGTTCCATAATGTGGTTAAATAGTGCATGTGTTTATACTGGGATTGTCCGTTTAGTTTGGTTTTATTTTGCCTTCTAGTAAGTTTGTATATTCCATATTATTTGTGTATCGAGATAATTATTTTTTAATAATGTAGAGATATTTAGGTTGTGATTGAAGTCTTGAATCTTTGTTAAAAGTTGCAACATTTTTCCATTGTTACAGTTTGAATATAACTAAAGTAGGTACTTGAATTTTTTTGCGTTGTGTTGTATGTTATGTTTTATTGTATTCTTTTTAATGCCCATTGGAACCCTAACTTTTGGCATTTTTTGTGAGGTCTTCTTGGTATGTGTTATGTTTGTGTTTAAGCCTAGTATTTGTTTTTATTTATTTAATTATTCGATAATTTTTTTATAAGTGATAATCGCAAACAAAAATAATGCCTGCAAATTGGGCTTCTTGGCTACGATGCATCATGGTGGTTTATTTAAATTTTAAAACTTGTTATTTATAAATGAGTTGACTCGACGTGTGATAAGAAGGGGGATCAAAGGTTTGTGATTGCACTAACAGAAAGGGCATTTACCTTGAAAGGATTGTATAGATCAACAACATTTGTTTAAACATAACCTACAAATCGTTTCTTTGTATCTGTATGTTTTCTGTGTTAAGGATATGGTCTAAATGTTGCTTATATTTTAGGTTTCGGTGCTTTGAATCTATAAAGTTTGAACCACAAGCTGTAACACTTTTAAAGAGGAAAGATATATAACAATAGGAGACCGGAAGTAACACAAACTACTTTCACATGTAAACACATTTACACTGTCAAAGCGATTAAAGCATACTGTATAGGTTAAATATATTAATTAAACAAGTCAGATTCATTTGAATGAGGGAGGGTATTTGATAAAACCACTTTGCTAAATAAGCTCGGTTCTATCCCACGGAAACGCGATGACGTATCGTCGCTTGTAGATCAGCAGGCGGTAGTGTTATTTAATATGAATTCATACACGCACAAATTACTGATAATTTAGTTATATAGAACGGAGGAGGGTAAGCGGAATTAATCTTTTAATTAAATCTTCCCCTTATTGCCTTATGCCAGCAGAGGCAGTTAGTATTTATAATTATCATATGACAACCCTTCAGTGTCGAGATATGTGTCACCAGTTTGTACTGCACGTTAAAAAACTTGTTTATATCTAAACCCTAAGTGCCGGGAGATTAAATTCAATTAATTTCACTAAGTAGTCTAAAACCCACAAGTAATTATAAACTTATCATTCACAATAATAACTTGGAGCAACTGTGGTGTAATTTTTAATTATAAATTAATAAAACCTCTTAAACCATAAAATGTTTATTTATATCCTGATGTACATTTCGATTGCAAAGCAATCATCTTCAGAGGAAATTACCACAAAACTCCAATACAACTCAGAGACTTGTAGTAATTTCCTCTGGAGATGATTGTTTTGCAACGAAATGTACATCAGGAAATAAGTTAAACGTGTTTGTGGTTAAGAGGTTTTATTTAACTACAATTATCATTGACAGTTTCTACCAGAGTAGTTCAACTTTCACTCTACATTTCATCTTCCTCTGATTTAGGTCTGCGCTTTTTTTATTACAAACTAGCTGTGCCCTACCACGCTTTGCTGTGGAGCATTGTGGTTGCACGGATGAGAAATGAGGAACAAAAGCAAGCATACGTGTTTAGCAGAAGTTTAATTTGCAATACTTTAAACGCAAAGGAAATACAGAACTAAGAATATCTAATTTTTTAATCTAACCGTTGCCAGAATCAACCTGGTAAGAAATATTTTCCCAGTTCATCCTGGCTCATCCAAGAAATTCCCTTCAACTCCGTCATTTATCATTTGCATTATCCGATTACAAATGCCCTTATGTTATTTTGGGAATGCTTGATTGGGCATATGACTGGAGATCACCGGTGTTGTAGCTCGGTTCACGGCACAAATCCACATCAAATGAAGCAGTAGTAGCTCGGGTGGCTGCTAGCATTCCCAAATAATCTCTACTTACTATTTGGCGAAAGTTCCAGCTCGATCTCGACATGATCACATAAAGTACCTCGATTAGGTAAATATTCAATTCAGATTGTATTTGCATAGTAATCTGAATGCGACACAAGTGAGTACGTTTGGTTTTTTTAATACACAATGTAATTTGGAGCAGGTAATGCTCCACATGTGACTATTGTTTGCTAGAATGGTGAGTATTCCCTCCGCTTACGACAGATGTGCGCCATCTGAACAGTTGCTGGTTCATAGGTGGCCGTTAAAAAATCTGTTTCCTCGCGGCTGTGGGTATGTTACTAACGCAAATATCTTTATCATAAAACAAGCTTGGACCCGAATAAACTTTTTTTCGTCTAAAGTTTTTTGATTAAAAGAATTTTTTTTAGGGATTTTGCCAACGGGAAGTCGATTAGCATCTACTTCCAGTGCCTCCTTGAGCTTCCATGTTATTCTTATGGAACTAATCATGGATCCGGTCAAACTGTTTTTCGCTAAAAGATTTCTGATTTGTTTATTCTTTTGGGGATTTTCGGCGATTGGCATCGGTCTCAACCTTGGGAAAATTCGAGTTCAGCCTAATGGCTTCTACAGTTCCTACCCCGGACACTCTTTATTTTCAACCAAAGATTTTTGATTTTTGAGGAGGTTTTCGGCCACGGGAAATTACTTGGCATCTGACTCAACCTTGGGAAAATTCGGGATTCCGCCGCAGTGGCTACTAGAATTCCCATGTTACCCTTATGGCACCAAGCACGGGCCCTGACAAACGTATTTCACGCCCAAGTATTTTTGATTTTTTTCATTATTTTGGGGGTTTAAGGCCACAAGAACTCGATTGGTTCCGGTCTCAACCTTGTGAAAATTTGGGATTCCGCCCCGGTGGGTACTAGATATTCCATGTTATTCTTATGGAACTCTAATTTTACCACCATCCGATCCTACACATACCCGCAACGAAGTTCTGAACAATCGTTCTAATGCTCCTCCATATGCAAAAGACAACCCGGACGACATGGAAGTTGATATGTTCGATATGATATTGTGTATTTTGTGTTTATTTTATGTATATATAATGTGTTTATATATAGTATGTAATAAATAAACTATTGTATCTATTTAAATGATTTGTCTTCTCCGAGCGAAGCTCGGTCCAATGGTACTATATATATATATATGTATATCACTTTCACTATATGTACTTAAACAAGAATCTTACTTGGTATTTATGCGAGTTAACTTTCAAAGACTGGTTTTGTCTCCATCATCGGGCATACTCTCAGTCCTCAGTTCGTCCGATGATGGAGACAAGACTAGTCTTTGAAAGTTAACTCGCATAAATACCAAGTAAGATTCTTGTTTAAGTACATATAGTGAAAGTGATAAGTGAATACAAGAAAACAGTGTTGCAAAGCTACAAATATATATATCCGTATATAATTATATAAAAAAAGTATTGCAGATGTGGGTAATATAAACCTGACCTATTGTATAATTTTTCTGACGCAGTCTTTGTTTTGAATACTTGCCTAGCCATTGTTAACTTTAGTGTGTAACGATCTATAGTCTAGAACGGTTCTTACACCATGTACTCTGCGAGTATACCAGCGTTTATGTAAATGTAATTCTAGTGATAATTTCTAATATTGTAATTATTCTTAATTAATACATGTTTATTAAAAATATTTTTTTTAACTTTTCGTGTGTAACGAATATGTAACATATATATATATATATATATATATATATATATATATATATATATATATATATTGGCCTATATATATATATATATTTAAAATTTTAGAAGCAAGCAGATTGTATGCAAGAGTTTCTTTACAGAATATATTGCCTGTGGCTCGTTGCATTATTGAATAGGCATACTGTTCTTTGCGTCTCTTTTAAACTTCTAAGCCTAAATTGAAACTTGATATGTACCATACATTCGTCGCATCAATATATTTTAACTGTGGGACTTGATTTGTGTTGACAAAGTAATATCTCTTAAGGTTCGGCTTAATTGCAACCTTACTTTGAAAGAAAATCCTGGATTAATCACTGACGGGGAATACAATAAAGGAAGAGTAAGGTGATCGCGAGGAAGGTAATCTTTTAATTAAATCTTACCTACCCCATCCCGCCATACTTAAAATAAAGTATTAGTAGTTTAAAGAAGCGAACTGTAAAGTGGGCCTGTAATCTTTTAAGATTTCAATTTGTAGCAGTCTGGCGAAATAAATTAAAACTACTTTGAAACGCTTAGAAGTGTTTCGTAGAATATGTGCCGAGTTGGTTATGTTGTATACGAACTAACATAACATTTTTTTTTATATAAAGATAAATAAAACCTCTAAACAACAAAAACATTTTCTTTAAATCCTGACCTATATATCGATTGTAAAGTACTTATCTTCAGAGGAAATTACTACAAGATTAACCCTTAGTCCTACAAAGAGTCTTGTAGTAATTTCCTCTAAAGATGATTTCTTTGCAACCGAAATGTACAAAAGGATTTAAATAAAGTTCTTATGGTTAAAGGGGGTTTTCTTTATTTATATTAAAAATATTTCACCATAGTTGCTCCAAGCAAGTCTTTTTACCTCAGCGTCGCCTTTTACTCAGATATATTTTGCCTTTTGCTTACACTTTACTTTTTGTAAAGCCTTAATTAAGCAATTTCTTTCTCTTTTCTTGACATTTTAAATCTTTTTACTCCATTACTAATTTCCAACGTAGATTCGTTTCTTATTTCATCCGTCCATGGACGAGCTTCATTCTTCCCCAAATCAACATTTCTAAATAATTTGCTTTTTTGACGACTTTAAATTTGTATCGACATTATTTTCGGGTCTCTTAGTACCCTTAAGGGAGCTTTGTGTTCTGCGATGTTTTATGTGCTTTAACAACATAAAAATTGTTTTACGCACCAATAAACTCGGCTATAATACTGAACGCACTGGGCGAGGGGTATATTTCAGGGCACTCGAAATGCTTCTGACTAGAAAAATCTGTTTTTCTTATTTGAAAAATCAATATATATATAAAGAACAAAAGTCTAAATACAAATACAAGAATTATAATTGAATTTACAATTCTTATACTCTTTGTAAATTCAATTATAATTCTTGTATTTGTATTTAGACTTTTGTTCTTTATTAATACACAAGAAAACATACTGCGATATTTATATATATATATATATATATATATATATATATATATATATATATATATATATATATATATATATAGCCTATGGAACAAACGAGCTACTTACATTATATCCACAAATGTTTAGATTTAGTATAAATTAACTATATTTAAATACATAATACCTAATAAATAATAAAAAGCGTAGTTATTATTATTATTATTATTACTGCCCACACACACACACACTGCAACGCCCCCCCCCCCCCGTTCTCTTATTCTACTTTTACTTTTTACTTATCGTAACGTTATTGGTGTTACGGAGCTGTTACTTTTTATTATTATTATTCGCGCCTGCTCATCTCCGTTCCGCTCTCGTGCTCGTGTAGCCTCGAGCGTTCTTAAAATTTGTCTTGTGTTCACCCGTTATTTGCCACGCCTAAACGCATGCCACTTCCCGCTGATTCCTACCTTAAAGTTTGTATGACCCCCCCCCCTCCCCAAATGGTTAACATGTTTTGTCGGGTCTTTAAATAGTCATACTTGTCAGTAAAGTAGTCGGCTGGAAAGAAACACTATTAACATGAACACACAAAATTTCCAAAGAATCTTACCACTTAGAAGATCTGCAGGCACAGCAAGGGGACGTGCAAAATATGATCATGTTTAATTTACCTTCTTTAAAGGCTCCTGTGCAATAAATTAAAACCTTATTATTTAATTATTAAATTTGTTATTCAAAATTTTGAAATTATTAATTTCTCAACTTGAGCGGCCATTTTGACCGTCTCACACACACACCTATACGTGTTTGTGGGCACATGGCCGGATGCAAGGACTACACGCATCTTTTGGGAGCTCTTAGATCTAGTGATGTAATCAACGTGAAATGTTCTATTAGTAAATACTCAACTTGTTCTTTTATGCAACTTAAAATTTACATTCAAGTGAAATACATTTCTTCTGGGGACGCAGTGACGGTGTGCACACTTTTCTGCCTGTCTATTATCGATCTGAGTCGTCAGTTCCGGACGTGCCTGACCCATCGTTGTTTATGTCTAGAACCATAAGAGGGAGAGATTTTGCCTACAAAACGGAATAAAATGTGTTGGGAGATTAGTCTACAAATGAACCCAATTACGTCACACTTGCGCGATCAATTTTAAAACTCATTATTTCCGTAAGTAGTGATTAGCACATTATTATTTAAAGACATTTAGGTGCAAGTAGTCATGAGACAATCTCCAGTTAAATGAAGAGGAGTAGAAATGGGGAACAGAGAGGCATTTGGGAAATGATGATAATAACAATAGGTCAAGTCATGAAGATGGTGGGTTATTCTGTATTGTTTTTTCAATTGAATGTAAGATAGTTATTTCCATCTCTCCAAAAGAATTCCCGCGATTTATCTCAAAGGCGATGTTGTTAGTGAAAGCTTTTCCTTTGACCTTGACAACACACCGCCGTCGGAGGATTCGTAACGAAAATAAATTATTAATTAATATAAACAAAATAGAATTTAGAACATCCACCTTTTTTATAATGAACTATGACAAATAATCCTCCTCGGGCCGTGGACGATATGCGTATATAGAATTTAATATTATAATTATAATAGTAAACAAATTAATTGCATTGCCTGTTACGAGTCGTTCTTAGGTCTATAAAGTTACCTTCAGCTGCTTACTAGCTCCCTCGGGAAGATGGCATGACCAGGAATGTCTCCCTCGGAAGGACCCGTTAGCTTGGACTCTCGGTATCGGACTCTTACTAGACGACCAACTACTTTTATTTAATTACCGGAAAAATCAAGCTCTCCGCACAGCTGTATTACAATCAGTCAGCTGTCGGTCTCTGGTGGTAATGATTGGAACTGTTTACTAGTTTGGCGCTAACATAAAAAAATAACGTTACAGACCTCCCCCACGAAACGAAAACCGAGAGAGTATGCGATGTGAACCTCCTTGAGTAGGTGAGGGTGTATCAATTTAGATTCTGAGACGGTATCATAGGGTTTGGGCAGCATACAACACATGGGATGGCCGGTCTCAGCGTGTTCCCACACCAACTACCATAACAGTATATCCTCCTAATGTGGCTCGTTTACTCTCTCTCTCTCTCTCTCTCTCTCTCTCTCTCTCTCTCTCTCTCTCTCTCTCTCTCTCTCTCTCTCTCTCTCTCTCTCTCTCTCTTTCCGCCGCATTTTCCCTATACCTCATTATAATATCCTCAAATAGCTTCAGAATGACGACGCGTCCGCAGGGTTCACTCTGAATTAGGGGTAATTCATTCAGTTCTGAGGGATCTCTTTCGGAATGATGACGTGTCTACTAGGTTCATTCTGAATTTAGGGATAAGTACAGGAGGAAATTGAAGAAAAGGAGAAGGAAGAGGTTGCCTTGGGATAGGAATTTTAGCAAGTACTAAGCTCTCTATTTGGGTTTCCTTACGAATGGGGGGGGGGGGTGAGAGTTTAAATAATCCTCATTCGCTAAGTTATCCTTTATCCCAAGAAATATATAAAATATGAATACATATACAAATAAATTTCTTATGAAATTATTTTTAAAAAATCTGTATTGAGATACAGTATTATTTCTCCCAAAATTCTTCAGAGTGACAAATCAAAAGAGGCGGGAATGTTTCAACAATATTTTACTTTAACTAATTTAAAAATGTATTACACAATAAAAATTTGTAATGAAGAAGTGTAATTTTAATTTTTTTATAAACGGGATAAAGAACAAAGACTTTTTAAAGAACATTTAGGAACCCGTTGAAACCGTGTGTAGAGGCTGTCGATACCTCTTCACTCCGGGGGAAAGCAAGTCTACTGGTAAGTGAACCTAACCTGACAATGCCATAATTTCCCAATATTCCCAGACAAACGTTATCCCCTTATACTAATTATTTCACCTGTCCTTGATTATCCCTCTTTCTACAAGAAAGTGTAACAGATATTTCAAGAATACTTACTCTCTACAGGGGTCATACAGAAGGACTGGGAAGAGTTAATGAAAGTAGGTAAGACTACTGGGATTGATCCTCTTGTGCTGAAAGTAAGAAGGAACTATAACGTGTTAGTAGGTGGTATTATCCAATACCATGTTAAATTATATCTACACTGTATCAGTTTCTGATGGGTAGGTTATAAAAAATGAACTTTCTTACGCAAAGTAGCTACATAGCTGTGACCTCGAACTTGCAACAGCATTGATCTCTTGTGTATGTTGAGACGATGTGACGAGCTCATATTAGTAAACATAAGTATATTATTTATTTGTAAAGAACATAAGTAAAATAAATCGATTAGTATTTCTTTTGCTGAGCTCAAATGTCGCCTTTCTAACTTGGCACAATACAATATTTTTTTAGTTCTCTCTGTCCCCCAAGCCCCAACATATAAACTTAAAATACAGATATAATCTCCTTAAAGAACTCCAAATACTTGCGGGTCTCGATTGACACAAAACTTACTTGGAAGCCGCATATAGAAGACTGCACAAAGACTTATCAAGAGGTAAAAAATATTAAAACTACATACGGCCACTACTTGGGGTGCAAACCAAGGCGTCCTTATTGCAGCTTACAAATGTTATGTCAGGCCAATCCTTGAATATGGGGCTGAAGCAACTATCAAGTGCAAATTCACACAAATTAGACGTCATCTGAATACGGCTCTTCGAGCTATAACAGGAGCCTCTTGTTGCGATGGAGACCCAAACCCAAATAAAACCAATTCAAACTAAAAGAAGCAAAATAATGCTCAATTTCTGGGAGAGGTACAAGAGGACATATATGGTCATCGTTGGACAAACTACACACATGCGACGGAAAGGCTAAAAACCCAAAAAAAACACAAATCAGTGTACAATGATCTCCTAACTACATACAACATCCAGCCAGGAGTACCAGCACTGGTTTACCACTTTACCTTTAATAAGCTACCAACAGCTACTCTAAAACTGCAAAACCACCATGCTTTGAAAAGTCAATCAAATCTCTCAGAACTAAGAGCAGCAGCCCTGGAAATTATGAACTCCAACTTCCTACCCGATGACTGGCTACACATCTACACATAAGGATCGTTGGCAAACGGTGGGACAGGAGCTGGGTTCCATAGCCGACTATTCGAGGGTGCTGTGGCCATTGGCAATAAACAAAGTACCTATGATGGAGAGGTTAAAGCAATCTTCAAAATCCAACTCCTCAATTTTATTTTAACATGTACTCTTAGGGAGGGTAGAGTGTATACAATCCTTTTCAACACAGGAAGAGATCGAATTTACTTCAGGCAAATGACCTTTTTAAAAAGGATGTGATTTTCCAAATACATAATGATCATTGTAACCCTTTATTAGGCCTACCTTTATTTCACACATTCTTCTTTTGCATCCCGAGAGGAGATAACAGGTACTTATGTCACAATTAAACGTAGATCTAAGTCAGGCATGCAACACTCCAATAATGCTTCCCAACATTCCACATAAGGAGCTTGTCCTTACCTTATTCCCTAATTTATTCACATTCCTTTTCATAATTTTTATAGATATTAAGTGGTGGTAACTGTCTTAAAACAAAACAAAATTTTTAAATATTTCTCATTTCAAAATGGAAGCTATAATTTCATAATAGAAAAAAAGTTTGTTTTCAAAACTAACCTATTAAACATGTTTCCTTATTATTTGTTGAAAAAAAAACTATTTTTACTGTTTGTTCATATTCTATAGGGACCTACACAATAACTGTTATTATACTAATGAATTTCAGCTTCCAAATTCAAGAGATTAGTACGAATTTAATATTTTGTAATAAAATTAATTAGCATATTCAATAGTTATAATTTTGTTAACACATTGTTGTTTCAAAGGAACTTTATTAAATATTAGTAATTGCTTGCAATGATTTTTTATAGAAATAATAAGCTAGTAAAAGCTAATTACCTCTTACAATGTCCTAGAATTGTGGGTTAAGTTTTAATCTTTACTAAAAGCTTTTCACAAAGGCTTAGTTTTCATTACACAAAGCAGTGTTTGATTCACTTTATTAAAAACCTTATTGCAGTTAATATCCTTTGAGCATGCCTTTGAGATGGTTAAAACTTTCTTGTAATTCTCTTCTTGGATTCATAAACTTATACACAATCCCTTCATTTTGTGTAAAAGCTTCAAACTACTTATTTGGAATAAACTGTCTTTAAACAATAGTAAATAAAGCTCAAAAACCTCTAACCACAAACATTTCATTTTAATCCAATGTACATTTCAGTTACCAGGTAAACCTTTTCAGAAGCGTAACGACTAAGACTCCCGTTGACATTTTATGCCACACACTCCTCCAACTGAATCTTAGTCGGTATGCCTCTGAGGATGGTTACTTTGTAACCAAAATGTACCTTATGTTGAAATAAAATATTTTTGGTTAGAGGTTTTTGACCATTATTTAAAAGCTTTAAAATTAGTTAGTTTTTTATTATTTTGACAGAGTAAACAACAATGTAACAAAAATTTTGCGTCTTGAAATATTCTCAAATGCTGACGGATTTTGAAAAAAAAGTTTGCTCAAAAGGGGTAAAACATATTAACAATAGGGTAAAGTTGTTTATGGATTCAATTAGTGCCTTACACCAAACCTATTTACAAGGTGCAAGATCTAAGGACAAAATACTTAATATAAGTGTGCAAGATATGTAAATCACATAAAATATGTTTTGTGGTTAGTTATCGTTTTAAGAACTGTACTAAAAGGGGGTAAACTAAATATGTTTTTTTTATATGAGATATTTCTATATGGCAAATATAACTTTAAGGCAAATAAATAAATGTAACAAAATATTTGCTGCATGCAGCAAGAAAAAATGAAAACCTGATCATAAATTGAAAATCTTTCATCACATAAATTACAAAAAACATTTTAAACACCAATACGGTTTTATAAATCCAAAAATAACAACTACAGCTCAAAGAACAAGATTACTTCTAAATTTTTAGTGAGAAAATGGAATACCTCAAGAGAATGCATCTCTTGTCCTGAGAAATGCTGCTTTTTCCTCCTTAGAGCAATTGATATTTGTTTCTTGTAAAGTAGGACTAAATAAATAAAATATAAATCTATTGAAAATATGCTAGGTGTAAATAAAAACACTTTTAAAAATTTATTTTAAAATGTATGTAGCTGGGTTTTGTATATATTTCAATATTTTCTGTAATTTTTAGTATTTTGTTTATAATCTTTATTGCTATTAACCCCTTGATTAGCAACATAAGAATAGCATGATAAATCCTCTGAGAACAACATATTTTTTGAAAGATTTTTGAACTTTGCCTTTTTTCAAAATTGTCTCTCATTTTTTAATTATTGTAAGCCCTACTTTTTTCAATATTTGTTATAAAAATATTTAATAATTACGAAAGCATAAATTTTGTTAACATTAGTATCAGTTTTGAATGGTCAGACACGGCAGTATTTTCACACACAAAGTCCTAATATTCTTTGGTGTCCGTAACAATTTTGTTAACCAAATTTCTCTAAAAAATTATTTTGAAAAAGTCTAATTCTTTAAGTTCTGATGAGAAATAATTTGTTAGAAATGCCTGATTTATTTATATCAAAATCATGCAACGATCTGTAATCATGTGAAACAAAACCATAGACTTTGCACACAAAACGATGGTTACCATGTTATTCTGTATAGCATTTATTGTCCAGATAATATCAAATATTGAACATAGAGTGCTGTACAATACACAGGAATCAAAATCGTAAACATACGGCAATGCTAATTTAAGAAAAATGATAGAACATCCATATATAGAAATCTTCTCGCTGACCATTGTGCAATCTCAAGTACTACTACGTGAATTCTAATCAAAGGGTTAAATGATTGATATTTGTAAAATCTTTAATAAATTTCTTAAAATCCGGTATAATTACTTCCTATTCATCCAATACTGAAGCCAATCAAGCAAATTTGAAAAAGGAGGTTAATACACACTCAAACTTCCTAGATGCAACTATTACAAGAAACAATACTTACAAAATTAAAATAAAGTACACCCTACAATTATAAATACAATCATTCACAACACACTTAATTTTCCAACACAACAAAAACACATTGTGTAATTTTCAACAACGTGTAACACCAACCAATATACGAGTATATACAGTATTCTTTTGTTATTTGCAGGGAGTTATGTTTGCCAAACTTACTGCGAATATTAAAACCAACTATATATGGAAAGGGAAGGGTTATGTTCCACATCAAAAATGTTAACATTAATTACAGTTATACTGTACACTAATAATATTGTAAAATATATTTACATACTACATAATTATATAAATATTTTTAATTGTTTAGTAACGTTTTTCATCAACTGAAAATACTATTAAATATACCCGCTCACACACAAAAATACATGTATTCATCATAGTTAAAAACTATTTACTTTATCTTTTTAGTTCCTAATTTTAGACAAATAATCTTTTAAACACTGTTAATTTTATTTTTAAAACTTATTTTACATTGTGCCTGATTTTTTCTAGTTCTTTTCCCTTCTTTATATAGTGATAGTGCTTCTTCAGCTCTCAAATAAATTTTAATGCCTGTTCTCCTTATAGTTTCTTCAGTTTTCTTTATCTAACACACTGTTGATTCGTTAATGCTAATAATTCTTCGCAACAGATTAATTTATCTAAAAGGTCAATTTTCTTAATCACCTTGTTTGATAACTGATGGGAAAACAAAATCCGAGTTAGTTAGGGCCACCTGATATGGTTATAGAATTGAATTTTGACATCCACGAATAAGCAAGATCACAAATACCAAACCCGTGAATAGCAAGTTTATATACATACATATGTGAGATTAGCAGGGATATATATATAGATTTTTTGGGCTAGGAGACTGACAGACTTACCTTGGTAAGAGTCCACTCTGTAGTCTTGAAATAGAAACACATAAAAACACTTAAACAATGATATATCTCAACCACACAGTGGTCTTTGTCAATCGAAGAGAAAACACAAAAAGAAATATGAGAGAATGAAATAAAATAAAATTGAGAGATTTTATTTCATTCTCTCATATTTCTTTTTGTGTTTTCTCTTCGATTGACAAAGACCACAGTGTGGTTGAAATATATCATTGTTTAAGTGCTTTTATGTGTTTCTATTTCAAGACTACAGAGTGGACTCTTACCAAGGTAAGTCTGTCAGTCTCCTAGTCCAAAAAATCTAAATAATCTTTACCAACCAAAACTAACCTATAAATATATATATATATATATATATATATATATAGAGAGAGAGAGAGAGAGAGAGAGAGAGAGAGAGAGAGAGAGAGAGAGAGAGAGAGAGAGAGAGAGAGAACACAGATGGTTATGAAGTCACCAAAAAGAAATCTAATTAGAGCATTTTCAATACTGTACATTAAATATTATTAACAATAAGGAAACAATAAGTACAACAAGTTTACTGCAAAAGGCATTTTATTTTGTACCAATGTCAACAATCAGAACTACATACTATTTCAAATGATAAGTAGCATTATAATCAAGATTTAATTAATATGATTTCTTACAATAAAAATAAACAATATATCAAATTCTTTAAATATATCAACATTGCTTGTAGCTAAAAATCCTAAAATATATACTCTATGCACTATAAATTTCATGCACACCAATTAATATTTACAATAATATTAAATCATTTAATGAGCATTGTGACATTAAAAACACAAACTTACAACTAAGTTTAAAATCAAGCTTTCTATACACAGATCTATTTTTAACTCAAGCTGTTGAGATTCCAGAATTTAATTTTGCGAAATTTAATTTTGCTACAGTAAGTAATGGTTACATAAATATAAAATATATACTGGATAGTTTGTCAAATCTCCTGTACCAGTTCAAACACTATATAACCAAAGATTTTAGGTAAAACTTTATCAACTGTATTTCTTTCTTTGAAAAATTTCACCCTGAACTTGAGTAATCAAGTAAGTTCAGATCAATTTAAAACAGGTAATGGTTTAAGTAATCAGAGTATTTTCAATAAAAGACAACAAAATGTGTGAATATTGTCAGCAAGTTATTTTTTAAAGGTGCAAAAATTAAATTACATGCACTACAACAGTAAGATAAGGAATATTTCATTGCATATTCAGTACGTATCAAGATTTAATGGAGCCTTACAAATGAAAACCAATTCTCCTCTACCTCTACTAGAGCTGCATGACACTCTTATGCATTCCATTTCCTCTTAAAGACAAATACAGTCTAATCCCGATAATCCTAATTTTGGTAGTCCAAAACTCCCACTGATCCGAAACGATTTTCGAAAATATCAAAACGAGAAATAAATAAATGGCTATGAGAATGACATACGCGAGTGGTAAGTGAAAATTATGAAAATAATATTCATTTACTAACCGACAGTAAGATTATCAACAGTGTGCTAAGGGATGATGAATCTGAAACGGGAGATGCTGAAGAAGAAGAAGCAGAAGTAAAAAAAAGCCAGATGTGAAACACAATGCAACTTTGGCTCTTAATACAAGCATTGGCTGGGCAACAGAAAACGACATGCTATACCATCAAGTCTTGCTGCTTCTTCTTATCAGAAAAGGCAATCAACAAACTGAAGCTAACGAGAATTTAGAATTTTTTAGTAAGAAGGGCAGTTTCATAAAAAAGTAAAGTGTTTATATTCAGTATGTACAGTAGTAAGATTATTTGTATTTTAATAAGTGTGTTGTTCTAATTGTTCAAGTGTTTTTAACGTTGTTCATTTTAAAACTTTATATGATTGGTGTTTTCTTTCAGTTATTACTGTACTGTACTTAAATAACTCTATTCTTAACAGTAGCCTATACGTACTTTATAATACCATATAGGCATATATGTAGCTGAATTTACTTCGTAGATACATGTAGTACTCGTACTACGTACGGAAAAATCCGGCAATCCGAAATGGTCATACATTTGTTATTTCGGATTATCAGAATTGGACTTTACAAACAGAAAAAAAACCTATTACCAAACCTTGTCTTAAATAACAGACATAATTATTTATAGGCTGTTTGCTTCTAATTCCTTGTGTGATAAATAAGAAAAACTTTTGAACAAAGTACTTTTTTTTAGTATGTGAAATATGACTAAAAAACACTGATAAATCTTTAAAGATTTTATTGGGATAGCTAATGGAATGATTTTTACACAAAATATTCATATCAGGTTCATATCTTTGTGTTCATTAAACCACTATCTTAAAATACCCACAAATTATTAATATCATTTGAACACATTTTTCTAAAACCAACAATTTTAATACTTAAAAGAAAATATTAGAACCTTTTAAACAAATTTACCTTTCAGTAGCTTTGAAAGTTTACTTTTTCTTAAACAGTCAACCTACAGTTTTAATTTCTGTAAATTATAAACTAATTTTTAAATATTATTAATCGAGTTATATTTTGTATTTCTTATCAGACTTATGTTTAAATTTTATTTGTGTTTTAAAATTAAGAGAACAACAAAACCATTATCCTCTGTGAGGAGTAGAAAAAGGATGGTGTATATTAGATACAATTAAGGTAAGATATAATTTAATCCTATTCTGGAATACAAGGAGTGATCCAAAAGTTGTGTATACAGTTGTATTTCGCAGGTAAACCTTCCTATCAAGGTCATAGCAAAGGTCCTTAGCCCAGCTTATACCCATATAGAAATTAGGATGGAAAAGGATACGCA
The DNA here is from genome assembly GCA_036971475.1 of Prosapia bicincta. Taxonomy (NCBI): domain Eukaryota; kingdom Metazoa; phylum Arthropoda; class Insecta; order Hemiptera; family Cercopidae; genus Prosapia; species Prosapia bicincta. The sequence goes on from JBAIZL010000139.1 coordinate 410,113, forward strand.
AAATATAGGTAGGATTAAGAAAATGACTTGAAACACCATTGGTACTGTTAATGAGAAAGAATAATGTCCCTCATGGACATTGTGCTAACCTGAGGTAAAGCTGATTTCTACTGGAGTTATGTTCCAAGATCTAAATGTTAACATTATTAAGCATTAACATATAGAGACCGAATGGAGTGAAGATTTAACTGGTCAGAAAATCCTTTGCAATTTTTAAATACCAAGAAACATAACCAGTAATATGTGAAAAGTCTTTAATGTATCAGTAATATGTTAAACTTCACTTGATGCTTCATGTCCATTCTTGCTTTATGCAAGAAGAAAACCATCATCAAATCATTAGAATATGATGTAAACATCAGAACCGGTATGATTTTAACTACAAGAGATACACAGGGTGTATTTGATTAAAGAAATTATTTAAAAATTTTAGTCAAAATGATTGTACATTTTAAGTTTTTACAAATTCAAATATATCAAATCATAAGGAATTATTAAAAGAACTAAATGAAAACTATTAATATACTTGCTGACATGTTTCGAAACCATCGTTATATAGACAAAGCTTATCCTGGTACAATTAATGAATGATTTAATCATTCATAAGCAACCTAGCTTGCTTATGATTTAATCCGTGAAATAAAGATTACCACAACCAACTTTCAACCAATTCAACTAAATAATATATTTGATTTGAACTGACTTGTATGTTATTTTGTAAAATAAGTCTAAACAGCCAAGACTGGTGAATGACCCTGAATAACAGAAGAAAGAGAACTGTAGTCATCGAATCCAACTGGTTGGCCTCATGGTCAACTTGCTTTGTGAGTAAAGACATTCAACCATAAAATAAATAACAATACCACAAATAAACAAACTTTGTACAGAAAGTCAGGTGAACTAAAAGGCCGAATAAAGACAATTTACTCTCTAATAATATTCCAAAAAGCTTCAAATTACTGGAATTGTTAAAAGTTGTTCCCAATAAACAAAATGTGACTACATTATTATTAATTAGTTATATTCAACTGGCCTTACAGTTAATGGCTGTAAGTAGATGATTGACTATTCAATTCTCTATTTATCAATTTATTGGCTTTAATATTAGGTGTAGTTTAATTTGAATAAGAAAATTAGAAATTAATTGTACAAATTAAACATTTTCATATTAAAAAACATTACAGGAGTATAAATATATAAAATTATTTTTCATTATATGGTTTACCCAAACAACCTTTTCAAAATAGCTTATAAAAGAAGATATTTACAAACATTATTCTATAAAAGTTTTCAATGATTTTGTGAAAAACCTATAAAATGCAAACAAGAAACTGAAAATAGTTTTTAACTTTAAATACAAAAAGCAAACAAAATCATTTTGATTAAAATATATATAAGTACATTGATTTATTCTTACTAACTTTCTATTTTGTTTCCTAGCAGTTTTCTATCACAAACTTTCATCAGATATAACTTCATTGCAGTAGGTTTTGTCCATTTTAGGTTAACCGTGCTTCTTCTCATAGTGCAGTCAGAACAGGTGTATGCATTATTGAAAGATTGTTTATGATTTTAAACATTGTGTAGTGCTTAGTTTAACCTGGATATGCTCTTTTTTTTATTTATAAATTTATCCTTATACATTTTTAGATTTTCATACATAATAATTTTAACTTTTTTAGATAACAATTTAATATCGATTTTTTTTTATTTGTCTGAAAAGTTAATATGTTGACTTAATTTCTGTGTGTGTGTGTGTGTGTGTTTGTATGGCTGGACTGGATTTAAAAATACATAGTATTATAGATGAATTGAGGAGATCTTTATATCTTTCAATCAGTATTTTTTCTTAGTTATTTAGTATGTTTATAACAACTACAATTAATTTTATATTTCATTTGTATTAAGTAGGATATTTTGGTTTGTATTAGTTGTTTTATTAACAGTTATTATAGGTGTCAAAAGTAATTTAAAAATTTTTCTTTTCAGTAATTTTGTGATATGTTTCATTTATTTCAGATTAAATATATCTTAATATAGTTCATATTCTGTTTCCTACTTTTGTAATTTGTGTTTTTCATTTTTTTTTTTTTTTTTTTTAGTTTAGTTTTTAAAAATGTTTTTTATGAATCCATTTTTTGCTACTTTTAATTATGATTATAACAACTTCAAATTAGGGATGGTAAATCTAGTGACTTTAAATGATAGGTGATTTTTATGATTATATCAACTTCTAATTAGGGATGGTCAATCTAGCGACTTTAAATAATCGGTGATTTTAGTGACAGTGACAGGTTTGGAACAGTGACTTTTACCAGTGACTTTAGTACCATGACAAGGGATACTGAGACTCTGTGTGTGCCAATAACAGGCAGGCATACCAAAATGGTGAAATGATTCCACACCTCGTGTTTTTTGGCTCATTTTATTTAATAATACTGTATGTAACACTGTCACTATCTTGAAACCTTACATGAATCGAACACCCACACACAAGGTAAATGAGTAGAACCAGTGACAGAGATAAATCAACCAATGACTGCCGTGGTAAAATATCAGTAACTTTTCAGTTGTGAGAACGACATCACAATAGAGACCCAATCACAACGGAGACAATCGACAACGACACTGCACAATAATCAGCACCATGAGGTGAGCGGCGAGAGCAGAGTCAGTGACAGCAACATATCAACCAATGACAGCCATTTCATCCAGTGACAGGGACAAATCAATCAATGACAACCGTTTCAAAAAGTCACTGCCAGATATTTGCACAATCACATCAAAGCAAGTTTTGATTGATCTATTGTCACGAACTGGAATTTTCCATATTTTGTCACTAATACCATCAACGACAAACGAATATCGGTGACAGGTCATCGTGACATAAAATATCGCATGACAAATACACACTGCTACGCATGAGATGTCATGATCCATCCTGCAACCATAACCAGGAAGTTGTATGTCTCTATCCTGATCTTAGAACTCTTTCCAATCTTTTGTATGCTATAATTGACTGATAACATTAAAACTAAAAATCTTTGCTATTTAAAATACAACGTTTCTTCTTGTCTATTCTTCATTGCTAAGGAAAATTTTGAGCATTTTATAAATTAAAGCTTTATATTAGTCACCGAATTTTCAATTAGTTGAGTGGTTTGAGTGATAAGGTATTGTTCTAGCCTCACCACATTTAGTACTTCCCTATACAAACTATCTTTGTTTCCCCTTGCTTTCAGGTTTCCCTCTAATAAACTATGCTTCTTATTTAAGCCTCATCACATTTAGTACTTTCCTCTACAGACTATCTTTATTTCCCCTTGCTCTCTGGTTTCCCTCTAATAAACTATGCTTCTTACTTAAGCCTCATCACATTTAGTACTTTCCTGTACAGACTGTCTTTATTTCCCCTTGCTCTCAGGCTTCCCTCTAATAAACAATGCCTCTTACTTAGCCTCATCACATTTAGTACTTTCCTCTATAGACTATCTTTGTTTCCCCTTGCTCTCAGGTTTCCCTCTAATAAACTATGCTTCTTACTTAAGCCTCATCACATTTAATCCTTCCTCTACATACTATCTTGGTTTCCCCCTGCTCTCAGGCTTCCCTCTAATAAACTATGCTTCTTACTTAAGCCTCATCACATTTAGTACTTTCCTCTATAGACTATCTTGGTTTCCCCCTGCTCTCAGGCTTCCCTCTAATAAACTATGCTTCTTACTTAAGCCTCATCACATTTAGTACTTTCCTCTATAGACTATCTTTGTTTCCCCTTGCTCTCAGGTTTCCCTCTAATAAACCATGCCTCTTACTTAGGCCTCAACACTTTTAGTACTTTCCTGTACAGACTATCTTTGTTTCCCCCTCTACAGACTATCTCTGTTTCCCCCTGCTCTCAGGTTTTCCACTAATAAACCATACCTCTTACGTAAGCTATGTCACGTTTATTACTTTCCTCTACATACTATCTTGGTTTCTCCCTTCTCTCAGGTTTCCCACTAAAAAACCATGCCTCTTACTAAAGCCTCATCACATTTAGTACTTCCTCTACAGACTATCTTGGTTTCCCCCTGCTTTCAGGTTTCCCTCCAATAAACTATGCCTTACTTAAGCCTTATCCCGTTTAATACTTTCCTCTACAGATTATCTTTGTTCCCCCCCCCCCTGCTCTCAGGTTTCCCAGTAATATTGTAAACGGAATTGTATCTACTAGACTAGTATAATAGATATGATGATATAAAATATTACCTGGTTTCTCATCGTACATATTTACAGTTTGTTAATAATAAACCCTGTTCATCATAGACATTATGTGTCGCGCATTTACGACACAAGCATTTTAAGCTTAACTTTGTTCCTGTTGTCCTCACTAACACCTTTATCCATTCTATTTAAAAACTTTACTCTAATAAACACTCGGGTTCTTGCGAACAGTTTGATTATTTTAGTAGATATGTTAAGATATAGTTAACACAGAGTAATAAACAAACTGTTCACAATTCCTGCTTCTTTTCTTAAACAATTGTTCTCTTCATTAGAATTGTCTAAAAACAAAACAAGGAATTAAAATTTTTAAATAGGAAAACTCTCATGTGTCCTATTTAATTTCTGGAGTCAGCACAGTGTAAATAAGAACTCTTCGCTCGCCTTTATAAAACAGTTTTCTTTGTAGTATTCATTCCTTGACCCTCTTTTTTATGTTTTACTGTTTTAATCCCATTATTTAATTCTTTCCAAAGTCTCTGGTTTCCTCCACCTACCTCAGAAATAACTACTACAACATGAAACCCGGCTTGATCAAGTGCTTCCAAAATTTTGTCTTTTGTAATTTTTTTGTCAAAATTATAATGCACAGGTTGTTTTTATTTTGAATTTAAGCCCTGTGCCATTACAACCTGTACATTTGTAAGAGGGTCATAGCATCTATCTTCAGCTTCATCATGTAATATCCTGCTGTCTATAAGCATTTTATCGAAGCATAAAATTGTTAATTTAGAATTATCAGTCGTAAATTTGGATTTTTCTTCCATTACACTCATTGCATCTTTTTGTATGCCAGGCAAACATTAAAAATGTCCATTTGAGCCAAAGTGGTTGTACCAGGTAGGGGGATTTTTTTACGGTGTGTAAATAATTATAAGCTTTCTGTGATACAGATCTTAAAGCGAGCGCCGAAGTCTTCATCTGTCCAATATTTTTTTTTTTTCTTCATCAATCTTTCAATTTCTTTTGGCGTAAAAATAGTACTTAACATATTTTTTACTGTTAACCTCTCCTAATGGGGGCATTGTTTATTTTACGTTTTTAAGTTCTTTATACAGAAATTTACACTTATCTGATAACCGACTACATTTCAATTTCTCCAACATCAATTATGATTTATAAAAATTCAATTGAAGTTTCTGCTTTTCATATTCATCATTTTTTTTTTTAATTCATTGGCAGGCCTATCTAAGCTCTCCGTATTATGTTTCTTTATGTTTTCGATAGATTTAATATCAGAGAGTAATTTAGGTTTCAAAGACTGTTTATTTTACCTCTCTTGTAGAGCTTATAACATTTTTCTCAGAAGGTAGGTGTAGATGTGGCATTACTTCATTCTTCAGTTTTTTCCGTCTGTTCACATTCATTAACTCACTATACATGTCCCTAACATAATCACTGTCATCAAAGTGCTCAGAACATACTCGACTTATGTTTGGGTTAAAATTGTCTGCACTGCGAAACGCAACCACCCACTGTTTATGTACACCTTTGTCTTTAGGAAAGACATGAAATATTAATCCTTTGCAAATACATTTTTTGTTATAGTAACTCTTACAGCTCTGAACAGCACAACACATTTAATCACTTCACTGCCAGTAAATTTGCACTACACAATAAACTCATTATAACATAAACGCAAATGAAATCGTGAACTAGCATAGGTACCAGTGCTGCCGGACCACATTGACAGTGTAGTCAGTGTGACATCATCATGCTCTTACCCCCTCCACATCCTCACGGAAAGTCTAGAACGGTACCACCTTGTATTCTATCCCCCTTGCATCATGTCTACATAATTAATTTTATTTTCATTTTCTACTTTAGAAGTGAACTTGATTTTCTATGATCATTAGTTATTTTCTCCACAAATTTATATTCTTTATTGTTGTTAGGGATAAGGTAATTTTGACAAGGATAGTCGAATAATTTTATAATTTTCACTGTTATGTAATTGAGTTGCAGCATGTGCAGAACAATATCATATAGTAGCATACAGTGGCAAATATTGTTGTTACCTCTTCTAACAAGAAACTGCTCAACTGCATCCCATTTTGCTGTAGGTTTTTATCCTACTATTGATAAACAAATTCACAACACCGACCTAATTCCACTGTACTTTCTGTCATCATTTCAAAGTAAAAATCAGTTTAGAAAATATAAAATATTATCTTGTATTTAAAGTGAAACTATTCAAAACAACCAGTTTTAACTCACAATAGCCAAAACAGAAAGAAACCAGCTGAAGTTAGATAGACCAATCAAAGCAGGCCCCATACTGCTGGCCATCTTACTTTATTCATGAAAGTCCCCTTGTGTAGGATGTATTGTGTTTCTTAAGTTAACAAGTATCAAATGCCAAAATTTTATTACAAATAGAACACATGAGACTGTTCTTATCCAAACAAATAATAAACATAGTCTTTAGATTGTTGTGATTAAATATAAATAGATAATTCATTAAATCAATTCATGAATATTTGATTTAATTTTCAATTTCTTCTATTAGCTTGCACTCTCCTTATATATAACTTATACAAATTTGCAATTGTTAGTAAAATATCTTTTTATTCATCCAATCAAATTCAAATACATTTTCTGTTTGCCTGTAGAGGATGACAATTGATGCTGATACAGTTTATCAACAATATTTATTTATTATTTAATTTTTTTAATTTGATGTATCAGTCAAATAATTACATATTTGAAATTTAGCACTTTGGTACTGAGCCAACTTTCTCATAACTAGTAATGTATCATTTAAAGATATATTAGAAATTATAAGAGAAAGGTTCCTTGCAATAATGAAGCATTATAAGAGATGGAAAGAATGATAAATTATAGATCACCACCGGCTTCATAAATTCAAAACGAAAACAAAAGCGAATAAATAGTTACAAACAAAAATAATAGTTAAACACCATATACCATATAGAGAGGGAAATTTAAAAAATGCAAGGACATTTGCTTCATATTTTCCCACTTAATATTGTAATTCTGTCATATTTATATGCATATTTATATTGATTGTAAATATAAAATAAAAACTAACTAAAATCAAATTGTCTTTATTGATCTTAGTCGGAATTGACTAACATTTTTGTTTATATTACTTGTTATTTAGAATTACGTTTTTAAAACATGACTTTTCTTAAGTTTCTAAACAATTTTTTTGTTCTTTATAAACTTATTATTTTTATTGTTTCATTTACTGTTATATTGTGTACATATTTTTTTGTCTTGTGGTATTAATAATGTCATTAACAAATGTAATTTGATTTAGTTTTACGGTTAATTCTGTTTTATTTCTTAATGTGTCTATTTCACACCAATGAACATTTTGCTATAATATTGTAGCTATGTTTATTAGTATATTCCATGTTGGTGGAATATTGAAATATATTACAGATTAGATTAGATATGTAATTTAGTTAGTCTATGTGAGTTATAGTTATCAGTTGTTTATTTCTTTTAAATTAAAAATTTTGTGATATTTACATTGTTTTACTTACTGGTAGGTAAGTGTTTAATATACCCAGGTCTTTTTTCATTATTTATCTTCATAAATATGATTTGCTTAAACTTTATTTAATGTCTGTTAATAACTATTTAGTGTATTTAAAGTTATTGACAGATCACAGGTCCATTTATGTTACTACAAATACACTCTGTGCTTCGATTTTCTATCAATTTTTTATGAATCTGTAATTTGTCTACATTAACTGTGATCAAAATTTGTCTAGTCTAGCAGTGCAAATTGACTTGGAAATGCTAATATTTCCAAATATATTAATATTTATTAAGATTAATGAAATATTTGATTTTAATTATGTTGAAAGTATTGTTTATGAATGTTAAAAAATGTAAATATTGGTTTAATATTACATTATAAACTTTGTAACACACTTTAGATGGTGTTACATATTAAAAATAAGATTCAGAAAACAAACACGAATAAATTACAAAATGTAACAATAAATAAGTATATTAAAAAAAATTGTCAATTTGTAAAAGTAAATCTGTGAATGATACTGACCTCTAGCAAGTAAATTTGAAACTAAAAATGCGCAGATCGGTGCGCGGTAATTAGGATGGAAGCGTGCTGGCCATGATTAACCCTCTCTCGATATCAAGATGTAGTCAGGGACGCACGGCTCGAAAACCGAGGAGCAAAGAAATGTTTTTATTTTAAAGTGTAAAGTTAGCTAAAGTTTTATTTTTGTTTAAAGAAATGCTACGTTTAAGATACAACACCAGGCGAGAAGCGGTACCAAATTCATAATTACGAGCGAGATGCCACAATCTGCAGAGTTAGGGAATTCAAAGAACAACGCATGGCTTTACCAGTTGTAACAAAAACAGCTAAGTTGTAAAAAATTAAGCAGTTTAGTGAACAAGTTGCGACTTTAAGTTTTTAAACAGTAACCATTCAAAATTTAAAACTTTAAACGTTCAATGGTGTATTTCTTTTATTAATAATGTATTAAATGTAATTTTTTGGCATCATGTTGTAGATTTTTGTAAGTTGAAATTATAAAATTAAATATAAAATGAACACGCAAAGCAAACTCGAAAAAAGGGTCATTTCTCGGCCATAGACTTGTAGACAGTAAAGCTCTAAATAAAAAATTAATCTCTAAAATTTATAAAATATGTAACTAACGCAGTATTTCTCTAATATGTTTGTTTTATGATATAATACATTTTTCTCAATAAAGTAACGTTGATTGTTTGAATTAAAAATTTATGAGTAGAATTATTTAACGAACACATAACTCTTGCATTTAATTAAATATGACATTGCAGGTCAATCACCTTAATTATGTAACAAACTTATTGCAATACTTTACATCAGCCTTAATTCCTCAGGGATTAAAGTTTAAAATAAATTCAGTTACATAAATTGCACAACTCTGCTTGTTTTGTTTGTTTTTAAAATATAAGTCACATAAATTGCACATAAAAATTCTAGAGGAATTAATGCTCTAAAATAAATTGTGTTACAACTTTTATCTCTTGAAAAGGATTTACGGATAGAAAATCGAAACGTAGAGTGTATTTGTAGTAGCAGGAATTGGTCTATGATGTCATTCACCTTAAACACATTAAATATGATGTCTAAAATCATAAATGATCTATAAACAATTTATTCAATTCACCCAAGTACAACACAAAAGAATGCACAGTTAACATAAAAAAACCTACTCCGGTTTAGTATATATCATAAGAATATTCACACTGATACTGAACAAAAACATATTACTGCCTAAATATTTCTATTAAACAAATATAAATAATATTAAATTATTCAAAACAAAAAAAAAAACAAAAACTTATGATTTTTAAATCAAAAAACAACACTGTGTATAAAAAACTCAGTTTATTTGAGATATTGAATTATAGGAGCCTGACAGACACAATGTTAATAGTTCAATCTATTTTCTTAAAACAGACACTTAAACAGACTACAAAATTAGTTACATTTTTGATAGCCTGATCCTTTCTCAATCACAAACTAAAATCAGATTTCCTATTTCTCTGATTGCCAAATGAAATGCATCATCCAAAATATATTATATTAGAACAGACAACAAATATAATATATATTTATATTATATTATAAATATAATAATATATTATATTAGACTATTGCCAAGATCTGTCAGACTCATCAATAAGCCACAAATGTTAACAATTTTATATTGTGACAAAACTGTCATTAAATGACCTTTTTAGTATATGAAGGATATTTTTAAATATTAATCTTTTTGGAAATGATTACTTTTACCTGGCTTTGAAAGAATCAACCTGGCTTGTTGTGTTTAATTCAACAAGTATTTACTTCTTATCTGATACTTCTCATCACTTTATTGACTGCCTTCAAATTAATCTAAAACTGCTACTTCCTTGGTTCCCCTAATACTTTCTTTCTAAAATAATTTTTAAAACTACTACTTTATTTCCTTAAAACCTTAAGTCAAAAGTTTAGAAACATTTAACATTGTTTCTATTATAATTCAATTTATTTAACTACAACTACGACAAAAAAAATTGCATGATAGTTTACAAAAAATAAAATACATTCGTATATTGACATGAAATAAATATTGCTGAAATAAATATAAATCATTTGTACTCTATCTTACGTAAATATTATTTTATAATAAGAAATATATATAGAAATAAAATCTAGTAACACAATTAATAATGGCAGTATAATATGAAGAGAATTCAAAATGATTTGAAAAATCCCAATCAATCAAATCTTGTAAGCTATTTCACAACACACAATGCATACACTTAACTTAATTATTGCAGCTAATAAAATTTGGGAGAAATATTTCTTTAACAATTCAATCTACTATTTTATTTTAAATATAAGTTAATTGGCTTAATTTTATAAAAATATTGCTAATGAAATATATTTCTTAAAATAAATTACTTTCATACAATCTAAAACCTTTCTTTCATAATGTTAATAAAATATAATTACAATAAAAGCGAATATAATGAAGAACAAACCTTTTGGTCTCCACATTCATACAGCTTGCGTGAGTAAGTATATTTAAATAAAGTTTAAAAATCGGCTACATCATCCGGTGTTTGCATTCGGCCTTATATTATTATTCATGGTCATTACTTTCAGTTCCATTCTGAAATGAAAATTAAATTAATATTCATTTTAAAATACAAATTGGTTTAATTAAGTTAAATTGTTTAAACCAATTATAAACATTTACCTCATTCAAACAACCTTAAATTAATTTTTAAACTTTGCTTTGTTTTTTATTCTAAGCAATAATTCTCTTCGGAACCTAATAACATGGTTTACTTTTATATTACCTTCCAAATAACAATAGAGGATTTCAAACATCGAAACACCCAGCAATGCTTTAAAACTAATTAAGGTTTTTTTCAATGTTTACATTATTCAACTATTTTTTTAAGCTTAGTTTGTGAAGTTATGTTAATACAAATGAAAGACATACACAAAACTCACAAATTAATCATTTATAAAAGCAGACGTGTTTCAATGACAAAGTCATCATCATCATTGAATGTTGCTATTATAACTCTTAGACTGTTAGTTGTAAGTTAGAGTTTGTAACAGCAACGCTCACTGATGATGATGACTTTGTGATTGAAACGTGTCTGAGTTATTAAATGATTAATTTGTGAGTTTTGTATACATTTTTATTTTTATTAATGTTTACATTGTTTATAATTGGTTGTAATCATCCAAATAAATAAATTCACAAACAGATCCAATATAGTAGCTATGTGTAGCCTCACCAACTAACTCAAACAGTTTAGCCTGAAAACCAAAGAGCCATCAACGTATAATTGTCAACCTTTTCGTACAGTGCCACTTGATTTCTGTTGTCCTTGGTTTTACTGTCTGTCAAAATGGAGATTGATGAAAACACTGAGGAATAACTTGTTAAATTTTTGATGAAGCTTGGGAATTGCCTATATGTTAGAGGGCTGTTCATGGTGATGCCCTTCAAAAACTTCTGATAGAAAACTTCTTTAAATGGGTTAAACATGGATAGACAAGAAGATGCCAAGAATAATGCAAAGTCTGAATTACTTACAACCACCTGTGATGATAAAATATTAATATGTGTGGGGTTCCTTGTCCTTGCTTATCGTTGCAAAACTGAATGAATAATCACAGATGAACAATTTACGCAAATTCATGATACACACAATCTCTAATGCGCAGGAACTTATTTCCATGTCATCCGAGTTTTTGGTAATCCGAGGGGAGGTCTCGGTCCCATTCACAACTAATTATCGAGACTCTACTGTACTTGCAAGGAAATATTTAATATAAATGAAATGTTTTGTTACATTTCATAACAGTCTAAGTATATTTGAATACCTAAACAATTGGGATAAATTTATAAAATTATAGTAAAATGGTGGTTTTGACCAAAAAAGGATATTTTACAATACAATAAAAAATATCATAAATTTGTTAATAGATATAATTAAAAGAATTCATTTTTAATTCAATTTAGCTATTTTAGGCTTGGTTTTATAAAGTCCCAAATGGGGATCATGGCATGTGCGGGAAAAAAAATCTGAAGATGCAGTCAAATCAAATATTTATTGTTTTATAAAGAAAACCCTATATTTAACACATAAAAGTATATTTTACAAACAAAAGAGTATATTTATATGATAAAAGTTGTGTTAGTTCAAAGAGTCGTATATGCAAAACCTGAAAACATTCAAGATGGAGACCAGCATTACACTTGGAGCATTGCTTCCTTATGCTTGGCTTGCATATTTCACATTTTCTTTGCTTTCCGTTGATTGTTCTTTCAGTGTAATTTCCTGCAGGATAGAATCTTACATTTTCCTTTTTTGTTGCAAGGATTTGGTAAAACAGGTCTGCCAATGTTTTTTTGGGTTGGATAAAGAGATACGTTCTAGTAATTGTTCTCCTGAAGTCTGCCATTGATGTCTTTTGCCCTGATGTGCAAGAAAAAATGTGAGCATTGGCCTTCGTCATGTGAATAAAATCGGGGAATATAGGAAAGCACCATCTTTCAGCTTTGATTTTTATCCTGTACCTGTTTATAAACCAGTCCATTTTATCCACTCCACCCATGGACTTAAAGGTAGCAATGAACTTTGCCTGAGATACTTTTATCTTCTCCTTACCAAGTTTTGACCAGCTACTCACAGCTTACTGTGGTTCGATAAAACTTTTACATTGTTGTTATCTTTTCAAGTAATGGCAAAAAGCTTGTTCTTTTCATCAAAATTATAGTCACTTGCATCACAATCCTCTTTTTTCATTTCTTTATCTGACTTGATAGGACAATAGTTTATTTTATTGTATCGGACTGCCCCGATGGCACAAATACTACTTTCCGTCAGGCTTTTTATCAAGTAAAAACTTGTAAAAAGTTGTCAATCTAAAAAATACGAAGCAAACCACTCAAGTTTGTAGAAAACTAGGTATAGTATCATCTAAAATATTTTAGTCTATCTCCTAAAGGTTAGAAAGGTTATCAACCTTATCCAGTGATAATAGAACAATATGTATTTCACTCTCATCATCAAGAGAATCCAAAAATTCTTCATGACTGGTTCTTCTAGTTGGTTTAGACTAAAGAATTCCCATTCAGCCATGCCTCCAATCGGAATAAAAACCATAGTATGGGCCTAGGTAAAATACACAGGATGTGCCATGATCTCCAAATGGGTATCACTATTAAAACAACCATAGTTTGTAAATGTTGGTAAAAATAAGGAAACAGAAGTAGTCTGAAACAGTCAAATTGTCGATTTTCTCCCGAAATGGAACAATAAATTTATTTTCTTTTGTAAACAGCAAGTTGTGAAGGCCTAGTGTACTAGGTGTCCATTGAGGATTATATACTTCTTCTTCTAAATCGGAATCACAGTTCCTCCCAATCGTAATCTGCATCCTCTTCAGCTGGATCCAGATCACTGACATGCCGGTTGTCACTTGCCTCAGACTCCACATATTCCGAAGCCTTATTTGTAGGGTCCCTAGTACACTCTACTGCATCATTTTTATTAAATAAACAGTCCTTACAAGTCTCAGGCACTCCTTCCATGTCAGGAACCATGTCACTCACAGCCACGGACATGAACTAAATTCTCACTAACACTACTGACACAAAAATTGCGTGTAATCTTAACCAAACTAAAACAACCATCTGACATGTCACCTTGACACTGCAACGGTCAACTAAGTATCTTATACAATGCTGGGGTGGATAACAACATATCCGAAAAAAATTCTAACTGTCTCTGATTGGAGATGGCTGCATCCAATTGGAGATCAACCCGTCTCCAATCGGGCACAGCGAACGTGTTAAAAAACTCCTGTAAAAAAAGAAATTGCATGTTATTTTAATTCCTCTTTTTCTCCAAACCGTTACTTCCTCAGTCCCGAATGTGACGTATTAGACAGATTCTACTGTATTAATAGGCAGGGTAATGCTTTTATTAGGTCAATGGTAATTAATTAATAATTAGAAAATAAATTGCTAACTTAATAATATCTAAGGTTGAATAATGTTAACTTACTTAATATCTTCAGGTAAACACGACCAATCTAGGTGATGTTTTATTACAGCAACCATACACAACAAAAACAATGATGGTCCTAAAACAGAAGATATTATTGTACTAATAATAACAAAAACACTATGAGCATATACAACTTTTTATATATTCTCTAATTAATGCACACCTTTAAAGGTGTTAAACGTTACACCTTTCTTTTGTCAATGTAAAATTGTTTTACATAATAAATTAATCACCATCTAAATTTATTTTGTAATTTTTTAAAGTTATCTAATAAAGAAGTAATCATAAAATTGCATGTTTTCTTATCATCAATTAAAAGTCACATATTACATCGACAGTAATAAAAAGAATAGAAAATGTTGAATAGATATATCAAAACAAGTAAAAATTAAATGGGGAATATATATCATAGAACTGACTGATGAACAGTATTATAGATAATTTATTTCATTGTTTGTTTAAATTTTTATTATCTTTAACTTTCAATGAGAAAATAATTTTGAACTGCACAGCATCCTGATAACAATTTGAAGATTACAATATCGATATGATATTGCAGAACAAAAAAACTGATAACTCTCACTTCTAAGATGGTTATCTCAGAAATAAATAAATCTATGCTTAATTTTTTATGACGAACAATACGCAACAACCAATACCCAAAAAAAGCATAAATTCTTTGTATATATAAAGTGAAAAATAATAAAGCAGAGATGAGAAAATAATTACATTAGGAATATTCCTATTTAATCCACCTATTTAATTCAAGTATCGGTGACATAATAAGCATATACACACATTTTATTTCAAGGTTTTTTTAAAATATACACAAAAATAAAATAAAACGATGTTTTCAATTTTCACTAATTACCTTTTATTTGAAAGCTGTATCAACAGCACTATGTCTTCATCATATAATATTAGAACAGAATCTCATAAACAAACTGCATGAATTTCCGATATATATTTTATTACAAGAGCCACATGATAGCTTACATACACCTGACTTATAAGCTTTGTCCTTAAACCCTATGCGCTATTGGGTCATAAGTGTGTGCGTGCGTGCGTGTGTGTGTGTGTGTGTGTGTGTGTGTGTGTGTGCGTGCGCGTGTGCATGTGCGTGCATGTGTGTGTGTGTGTGTATGATTGAAGGAGAAAGAGAGAAACAGACAGAGAAATCTGATCCAAGATGTTAAAAATTTAATTACTTTAACTGTAAACTTTACCTCAACTCAAAAGCCAACTTGAATATTATTTATATTTAAACTGTAATTCTAATGTTTGGCTATCCCATATCATATCATTCAAATTTGCATATAACATTATTTCACTTGAAAAATTAAAATCTAAGTCTAACAGTATAGCCGTTTTCAAATGGACAATATATAATTTCAGACTAAATACAACTTGGACAAACAGTGAGCGTCTAGTGGGATTCTGAGAGTTCACCGAACATGTATACGTGAATTGTTGCCAGTTGCTTTGACAATGAATTGGTGATGAATAAAATAAATACAGTGCCGCTGTCTATAATGACCTTGCACTGTATTAGAATTTTAGAAAACTTCAGTAGCATACAAATGTCAAACTTGTAAACCAAGACAATATAATGTAAACATTGGACAGATAATGCAACAGACACAATGCAAAAAAAAATCTTTGGCCTGATGGGTTACTAAATATCTAATGGGTTACTGAGAATTATCGTCATACACATACATAGAGAAACCATAATGTATGCCAGATACCATGTAAACGAATTGGTGATGAATAACACATGGCCAAATAAAATAAAAGTACTGCAAATGTCTTTTTACACAAACCCAACATTATCCTACACCTCATTCGAATTTTCGTGAACTTCAGTACGATATGAAGAATATCTAAAGATGTGAATTATCACATTATATGCACTTGCTGCTACGATGGCCTTCCAGAATATCCTGTAATAAGCATACTAAGGATTAATAAGTCGTCAAAATTAGTCTGTATAGTTAACTGGCGATTAATAAGAGTTTCAATCCAATTTCTTAATATTTAGCTTTTATTATTTATATTTAATAACAATATTAAATACAATATCCTTATATCATTTCAATCAAATTCCCTTATCATTTTTCAGATCCAGTCTTAAGTTTGGTAATACTAACACATAATGGAAAAATGTCTTGAAGCAACTGTGGTGTAACTTTTAATTTATATAAACAAAACCCCTTTATCACAAATGAATTTTTTTTCATTTAAACCACATGTATAGTGCGAACAATGTAACCGTGCATCTGCCTTTGAGAGATTGCAGTAGGTGAGATGAAAAGTAGAAGGTCAGTATAAATACCTTTCTACAAACATGATAAGGTCTGTCTAAACCAGTGTTTTGCAAACCCAAACACTTTTTGTCGAAACAGTACTTGCGTCAAAGTCAGTACTTGCATGCGACGGTCGATATTAGATAAATTTGATGATGAATTAGCTTCGTTATGAAATAACAATCTTGAAATATCTGTAGACATATCGGATGCATAAGCTGTTGAAGTGTAGAAAATTCTGATTATGTAACATGTTTTTAGAAGAGGTAGTACTCGAGAAATCTCATGCAGTCTCTCAAGGTCAAGTCAACGGTTAAGTGATTTGCACTATATATTTTAATTCAAAAGCAATCATTTTCGGACAAAATTATTACAAGAATAACTCTTTGGGTATTAATAAGTTATTTTTAACCGAAGATGATTGCTTTACAGTTGAAATTTAAATAAGATTTAAACAAATTTGGTTGTGGTTAAGAGATTTTTTATTTAAACCATTAATATAGTTTACAGAGAAATTTTTAATAAAAATTAATTATACATCAGAAAGTCTATAGCACATAATACATTTTAATTTTTAATATGACTTTTAAATGGTATATAAACTAATATATCTGTACTATTACCTTTTCTCTTATATCTTAGTGTTCTCTTGAATACATTTAAGTGTAATATTCAATCTAAGTATAAGTGTTCAGTTTAAACTCTTTAAAGTGAAAACTTTATATAAACATTTCAAATGATATCTACAGTACTAATGAAATATTTTTTTGAAAATTGTATTACATTTTTTATTAAACTACTATATTAACACCCCTAGCCTCAAAACTTTATAGGCAACCAACACCACAGAGTGGGATGCTAACAATATATCATTGCTTAAGACCAGTCTTTGATTAATTCAAATAATAAATATTTTTACTCTACTTTAAACAGAACTAAAATGTGATTATTCATCTGAAGATGACTTCTTGATAAAGTTTTTACTTCTTGGTTTTAGTTTGATATTCTCGAATGACATAGAATTTCTATACTTTTTTCTTTAACAAATTATGCAGAAACACAATCACAGATAATAAAAACTTTTAATGATAGAGTTAATAGAAGTGCATCAAATACAGTATTCTCGAAAATCCGAGTCTTGATTATTCGAGGTTCCGTTAAATTCGAGCCTTTTTCTATAACAGACTATTTTATCTATTTGAAAATAAATTCTAATTGTTTACTGCTAGACAATGCACCGTCACATCCGGATGAAGATCAACTATGATCTGATGATAGCTATGCTTTATTTCTACCCGCAAATGTTACGACCCTAATTCAGCCGATGGATTAGGGTGTTTTGGAATGTATGGAAAAAATACAGACGATAACTTTTATAAGAAATTCTTATCAAGAAATTTCCAGGTTGTGAAAATATAGATGATACGGACGTACGTCAATCAATGAATAAGGACAAACGTAAGAAACAATAACACATGTTACGACTATTGAAGTGGTACAAGAAACTACTGAAAGCAAGAATAAAGATGAAGGTTCGACTGAGACAGAAAAAGAATGGAAAATAAGTCACAGTGAAGGAAACTGCACTACGCTATATTAAACAACAGACACCATGCCAACAGATGTGGTTCTCCTGTCGTTTAAGGGATGCTTTAATGCAAAAACTATCTGATAAGCAGACGCAGAAGACACTTTATAACTTTATCCAAAAAATTTAGCAACAGTGATGAACAATATATTCCAAAGCAACATTAATTTATGTAAGTAATGCAAACAATAAAGTTCTATAGCAACTGTGATGAACAATATATTCCAAAGCAACATTAACTTATGTAAGTAATGCAAACAATAAAGTTCTATAAACATATTTTGCGAATTCTTAATTATAGCATTAGGAAATTATTAATATACTCATCTTCATTTCTGTTAAGAATATTCCTATATGTTTTACTACAGTTTTCTACCTTTCCTAACGATTCAACTTTCGCCTCTGTTGACGTGTTTTGGAGTAACTTCTTTTTCAAAACATATATCGTACTGTTCGCCCAAACTTTGAGTTTGTCTTTATATATTGTTAGCCACATCCCCACCAGTGGGGCAGCTCAAAGTTTGGACGAACAGTACGATTTAGGTTTTGAAATTGGAACTACTCAAAACGCGTCATCAAAAGAGAATATTGAATCGTTAGGAATGGCAGAAAACTGTAGTCAAACATATATAGCATTAGGGTTCATTAGAACCCGTATTGTTTTTTTAATGTACAAGAACATATTTTGTGTGTAATTCAAATTTTCAGTAATCTGAGGGGGTCTAGATCCTATCTACCTCAAATTATCGAGACTCTACTGCAATAAAGCAAAAGAATAACTTACTGAAATCTAATATGTGTAGGTCATCATGATCCATCAACTTGACTTCAAGATCTTCTACATCTCTGAGAGTAGTAGTATCATGAGAATGATTTGGGCTAAAACAAAAAAAAATTCGAGTTTTTAATCTGACCTAATGTAGGTTATAATTATTATTCATATTAAAAAAAAGATTTAAATGTTTGGTTCTAAGATTGTAGATGTAGTATAGGTATTACGTATTAGAGTAGGTTATTAGTTTTTTAAGTTTTAGATTAGTTATTTTTATGGGGTTAAGGCAATGAATGATTTCTGTGAAGGCAATGAATGATAACCGTATTAGGTTTTTTGCCGGAAAAAAACTTATAATGTAAACTTACAGTGTTCAAAAACACAATTTAGGGCTATTATTGAATAATAATAAAAAAAATTATTTTCTGATACAGTTATACTTGCATATGAATCACTGTGACTACATTTAAAAAACAGACTATTTTTTGGAAAACAATCACAATCAGGTTATATTAGTGAATGGTCGATTCTCGATTCCACCAATTCTGGACACTAGAATTGGAATCAGGAATCAATCGCAAAAGTCGATTCCAAATACCTCCATTCCAGTGTGGCCGGCGTTTACACATTCAACAGTAAACATTCGTCGCTGCTCTAACATAATGTCGAGTTGACACATTCAACAGTAAATATTCGTCGCCGCTCTGACATAATGTCGCGTTTATATATTGGGCAGTAAAAAATTCGTCGCCAGTCTAACATAATGTAACGTTTACACATTGGGCAGTAAAATATTCGTTGCCTCTCTTAACATAAAATCACGATTACACATTGGTAGTCAAATATCCATCGCCAATCTAACAATGACGCGTTTACACATTATCAGTATAATTCTGTCGCCGATCTAACATAATGTCCCGTTTACTCATTGGTGGTAAAATACCCATCGCTGCTCTAAGATAATGTCGCGAGGTTACACACCGGTCGGTAAAATATCTGATCCCGCTCTACTATAATGTCGTGTTTAAACATTGGACAGTAAAATATTCGTTGCCACTCAAACATAATATCACATCAGTGCGTAATCGAGGTTGAAACCCCGACATTATAACAACTTTTTGTAAACGTTTTCTCTTTAAAAATATTATAAGAAATATTATTTTTCTTTTTCTACTGGGTTGGTAATTGTGGTATTTTGATTAGAGAATCGGAATTGATTTCTTGGTATCGGTATCGGTAAAATTTTTGAATCCACCCATCACTAGGTTATAAGTTTAAAAAGTAGGCATGAATGGAAAATTTTATTTATTTTCAATTTGTTTACAAGAACAACCTTACCTCCTTCAAAATTGTCACCATTAAAACTAATATATTTGTCCCACTGGTGCATTCACTTTGACTACATTTTTTGTAGTCTTCTTTAGTAATGGCTCTCCTTTAGTTACTTTTCCCTCGTTTTTTTTTCTTGACTTCTATAATATTCTCAAATCAGTGTTCTTTCATCCCTCTTGAAACATTTCTTGAAAGCCCAAGAAAACGATGAATCGGGCTTTCAAGAATGTTTATAGCCATACGGTATGCAAAGGAAATGAGCAGAGCTTCCAAGATATGTTCATATAAAGTTCTATAAACTTATCAAGTGCATTTTTAATTACCTATAGTATTAGGGTTCATTGAAACTCCTACTTTATCTAATGCATAGGAAAGGATATCCGTATAATCCGAGTTTTTAGTAATCTGAGTTGGTCTCAGTTTCATCTACCTCGAATTATCGAGACTCTACTGTATAATGCTAGTTTAATGTGTCTTTATATAATGCAAATTATACAAAATGTATATATTATTCAAATGTAGATTACATAGTATATGTTTCCTTTAATTAAACTATTCCACCTGTCCAAATCTTTGTTTATCTATTACACTTGATTAAATAAGATTTTAGGAGATTTAGAAATATATCACCTTTTCAATATTTGAAAACATAAAATGTTTACCAAGAATTCTATGTTCATATTCTTTAAACAAAAAGGTACCCACCTTGTTCCACCAAACAGAAACATTCTATCTCCAAGTACTACACACAATTGTCTTCTCCGTTTCGTTGGTGGTTCTCCAAGAGGCTTTACAGTCTGCCACATACATGCTTCTGGGCAAAATCTGTGAAGATCGTTAAAATGTTCTTCTCTTAAACTATTATAACCTCCAAATATATAGAGATGATTATCATGGACAACTGCAACACATCATTATTTATTTTAAACACATTCTAAACAATATTCTGTGCAATATTACTTACATAGTTAACATAATGACAATGATCATAAAGGTTTTACCTTGATTACAAATCTCAGAGAAAAAACCTAACCTTTAAATACAAAAAAAACCTTATTAACTGAAAGGAGAAAAATATAATTTCAGCTGTGACAGAACAAATTGTGCTTTTTAGTTCCCAATAAAAACAAAATTTGTATCTCTTAAAACCTTAATATGAGAGGTATTTTTAAAAGGTATATAAGTTCCTTTTTTTAAGAAAATAACGCTGAAAATATAAAAATATATTTATTTCATACATCTACATACTTTACTTCCCTTAATAATATGCAATTTTATTCAAACATTTGTCATAATGCTAAAAAATTTCTTGACTTTTAATATAAAAAATATCTACTACCAGTGAAAAAAAAACAAATATATGACAACTGTTTTCATTTTTTTTCAGTCACTGAACTATTAACCAGTAAAGAACTAATACAGCTATTGGGTCCAATTATTAGTAGAGTAGAATCTCGATAATTTAAGGTAAATGGGACCAAGACTACCACCCCCTTGGATTACCCTAAACTCGGGATTATACGGAAATACGTTCTTGTACACTAGTAAAAATTATAGTTTAAATGAACCCTAATACTTTAATTAACCCAGAATCGCTCAGGCTATGAAAACTCCCACAATTACTCGCGTCGTTAGGTCTAACAGTCGTAATACATGTTATTATGTGTTTTAAATAATAAATTTCAATGGTATAGATTATATTTAGCTTTAAATTTCTCCAATGATATAAAAACAATCTATTAATACATTTATGGCATATTTATTTGTACGATTACAGATAGAAAACTACAGTATTAACAGTTACACAATTACTCGTGTTGTTAGGTTGCTCCAACACAGCACTCAAGTGATTGCTCGTACATGTTAGCGCTCCCTAACATGGAGGACCCGTGACACTTCTCTCACCCCTGGTTACCATTTCAATCATGTTATCTATTCGAAATTCGGAGAGTAGCTGGCCAACATTCTCGAGAAAGCATATTTAGAAGCTGTCGCATACAACAAGATAGAATAATTTCTTCAGAGCAACTAAAAATGTTAGATTCAATCTAATAGAACGAGCGTTCCTGGATTAAGAATGAACTAAATAAGTTTATAGAACTTTATATGAAATTCCTTGAAAATCCGATTCACTTATTTTGCATACCGTATAGCTATAAACATTTCTTGGAAGCCCGACTCATTTCCTTTTCATACACTGTGGCTACAAACATTTCTTGGAATCCTAACTCATATTTTACTTCAGATAGATAATAATAAGCTCAAATATAAATATACTCAAATTTAACAGAAGCTCGAAAAATCAGGACTTGGATTGTCAAGACTGTATTTAAATAAAAAATTAATCAAAAAATGTACAGTATAGTCTCAATAGTTCGAGGAGAATGGGACCGAGACCCGTCGGATTACACAGAAAAAGTTTTTAAGCATTGGAAAAAATAGGACTTCTAATGAACCCTAATACACTAGTTTTTTATTCTTTTTCTTTTTCCTGGTGAAAACCAATTGTGGTTATCATAAATACAGTAAAACCCCTCATATCCAGATTAATGTGGCAACAGCCCAAACAAGATTTATTAACAGTGGGAATAAAGACCAGTCTAGCTAATCATGAGTGTCATCATTGATTGATTTGTTTGCTTCAAGAGAGTTTATTTTCTGATGTCAGCATAAGACTAGGCATTTGGGCAGGGATATTTGTTGACTATCAAAACTTACAGAGTAAATAAAGAAAGATATTTATGTCCCACTGACCTTCTGTCATCTAAACATAACTTATACAGACATTTAAACACAACATAACAGCAGCATGAGCACAACGACAAGACAGCATAACAACAACAGAATGAGGAGGAAGAGACAGCGTAACAACAACAGAATGAGGAGGAAGAGAAATGCTGTATTGATATAAACATTTCTTAGAAGCTTGACTCAAATTATTTTAAATAGATAAAATAGGCTTGAATTATCCGAAAGTTGTATTTTTCCCCCATTGTTTGTTATACAAAAATACACATTATTATCATGCTTAAAACTGATCTTCAAAGCTTAAAGCTGATTAAAACTGATTACCATGCTTAAAGCAAACATTGATACCTGTATTATGAAGGACCATATAGTATAAAATCACAAAGGTAAATAGGCCTTAATTTATTTGTCAACACTTACATTAAAAATAATTGAATAAGACAATATTTATTTTTAGAATATCAAACCTTTTGTATGTGATAAGGAGAATATTTCGCTAATGCCTGTAAGAAAGTAAAACAGTTGTGTTTGGCTTTGTTTTCTCATATGCTCATGCAGATTCTTTGAGAATCCTGTTAATATCCTTTGAGAAGTCTTTGAGTATCCATGGCAAGTGGTTATATTTTGTAGTCGACAAGACATCAAGCAATTCTAGTTTTTTGTCTACTTAATTAAGTACATATTTATTTTGTTAGGTTCAGTTTTGGGGTTCCAATTTTATGTATACATTGTATATTTTCATAATTTCAAAAACTTATTAATTTTTACTGAAAACATTCCTCTAAATAACAAACAATATAACTTGTTTCAACAGTAACTATGAAGCCGCGATTGGGGCGCCGATACAACTACTCTAAAGATGTTTTATATTGCCTTCTTGAGATCTAAGGAAACCTATGCATGTGAAGTGTGAGGTTCGATGGCGAAATCTCCCCTGAAAAGACTGCAAACTCTACAATCTGCTGCAATTCGTTTATGCTTGGGGTGCACCAAAACCACCTCTATAGCAGCCATGGAGATTTAATTGGGAGTTGAACCTATTGGACTCTATAACGATAAAAAAATATGGACCAAATACTTGTCAATAAAGGCTCTTACACCAATCCACCCATTAAGTAACATGGTGTCATATGATTCCAACATAAAGCAGTCATTCAGCTATAAAATTAATCAACTGTCCACCAAAATGCCTTGTTTTGTCCCTGTGAAAATTCCGACTTACTATATGGAGCCCCCAAGTAGATGGCCCGAGATAAACATTGCACTCAACCTGCCACATGAGGTGAGCAAGAAAGATCATTTACAAATATTATAAACAATAACATTAAACATGATTCAATCTCAATACAAAAGCCACATAAAAATATTCACAGATGGGTCGCTCGACCGGGAAAAGGGCTTATCGGGTGCAGTCTACTATAATGAATCGAACGGAGACTATTTTTATATTCCAGCCAATTCCAATTCTAGCATGGATACTGAGCTTTTGGCTATAAGTTCAGCCCTGACTAGCTGTGTGTATTTAAAGGGCAATTCAAAAATATGCATCCTATCGGATTCGAAAGCCGCCCTTCAGTCATTGTTAAGTAATTCTACAAGTTCATACTCGTTTCGAATATCAGAAATAAGAAAAACCATTCTAGAACTAGTGGACTGCGGGAAGGAATTAACTCTTCAATGGGTACCTGCCCATTGTGGAGTACCCGGAAACGAAAAGGCTGACAAAATTGTGAAAATATCCTCAACCATGGGACCTACAGATGAAGTCAAACACTCCCTGCTACATAGCAAAAGTGTAAGCAGGGAAGTTTTCTGAAAACTTTGGTGTGAAAATTGGGAAAAAGAGTCTACCTGTCGACACCTTTACCAGCTCCAACCAGAACCACCAGTCGAGGATAAATATAGGGAAGTAGCACGATCAACAGCATTTTTTGCTGCCAGAGCAAGAACCGGCCATCTGGTGACACAGGAGTACCCATTTCGTTTTAATCTCACAGAGTCTCCGTTGTGTGCATTCTGTGGTGTGGGGAGTGAAACAATTGAACACATCCTGCTGAACTGCCCTTACCCATTACCTACAAGAGACATCCTCAGACCAATTGTGACAAAGTGGCAAGATATTCTAGTTAAGAAGAACCTGTGGGCCATAGCATCGTATATATATCGTGGACATCGGGCCATCGGCTATAGTTAAACTGGATGCCTGCACGAAGAAGTAAGAAGAAGTAACAGTAACTATGAACATTTTCTAATGTTATGTTCTTGGTCATTAAATTATCTTTTTTTTTTAACTTCAAGTGAAAATTTATCAAATCAATTTTATCAAACTAAAATATTATAACATCATTTATTTTTAAATATTGTTTCATTTAATTAAATGCTCGAATGAAATTTGCAATTAGTTCTGATAAAAGTAAATACTCCAACGAATGCTAATGAAACAATTGTCACAAATGTTTTTTTTTAGCAAAGAGGAATTCAAAGTCTTGCTCAGCCATATCAGATTTACATTCTTAAAGTATCTATTCTGACTTTTTTATTATCTCATAATTATAATCTTAAAATCAAAAAATCAAATCACTTATAATTGTCATATAGATTAATATTAATGATTTATCATAGATAATTTTCAAACCCACTTTGAAAACACAAAACAATTATATTTCAGCAAGTTATTTAAATTGTTTCCATATACTGTAAGCATTAAAACTGAACTAAAACAGAAAAGTAACCAAATAAAACAGAATTTTAAAAAAAACCCTTTCTGAGAGGTTTCTGACAAAAAACTTTACTATCAAAATGTGTTACAAAGACAAAAATGCAGACAATTTTATAAAATTGTTATTCAACAGGATCAGCTTTGCTATAATACCTTACAATAAACCAAAACTAACATGCAGAATGACTCCTTCTTCCAATAGGAGGTACACCCATTGTGACTGGACGATGCCAATGCTGTGTAGATGTATCTAAGTACATGATGTCCTGACAATAAAACTCCAAGAGCGAATGGTGAGGACCATTTTCATCCCCTCTTCCTCCAAATATGTACATTCTGTTTCCAATCGCAGTGGCTGAATGGAAATCTCGATACGTCGGAGGTTCACCCTAAAAGTTAGCAAGTATTTATAACAATAAAATAATATTATGTACTTTTAATAAGAAATGAAAAAACAATGACATTCATACAGAATACAAGTTTCATTCTATAAGTTTATTTGTATATTTACATTTATATGGTTATCGTTATTAATATTTTTTACGACATACTGTATACAATTTTAACCGTTTAAAACAGTAGACAATAATCTATTTTTAGATTTTGTTTGATTTTTTTCATATTCTCCGTTGAGCTCCAAAAACTTTTCCCGCATTTATAAATTTTTATAAAGTAAAATTAACCTTTTGCGCTCCATAGAACTGAGTTTGACATCACTAAAAATCCCATTCCACTCCACTGTTGGACTCAGTCCAACATATTTAAATAGTTTAGAACATCTTAATGAATGATAATGTGTACTATGTTCATTTGCTGTGTTATGAGAAATCAATATTTATGTTTATAACACAAATTGACAGTATTTATCGTCATTTTTTCTGTAAATAAACACCTAGTCCAAGACAGTTGTTTACGATGTACTGCACAGTAAGAGACAGACAACTTAGCTTAGTTGATAGATCGCTGATTATGTGAACTTATCCTTATTCATGATCTCCTTTATTTATTTAGTGTTTTGCTTTTAGTTTTTACATATATTGTTATATACATAAAGTGCTTTCTAATAGGCTTACAATGTGTGGACTGAGGCCTACTGCACGACTTGCCCAAATAATCTGGGATTACATACAAACATTTACTTTGAAAAGTTTCACACTGTCAAAAACTATAAACAATACATTAAAGTGTTTTTCAAGTGACCAAATAAAGGAGTATGTATAAATAAACTCAGCCTAAACAAACTAAACAATTTTGAATATATTAAATAAAAACAACCTCTTACCACAAATTCAACAATTTTTATTTTAACTTAATGTACATTTCGATTACAAAGTAATCATCTTCAGAGGTATTTTACAAATGACTCAATATCCGCTAGTAATAACTTAACTTTTAAATTTAGTGTTTGAAACTTATTAAAATGCCTAAATGACATTTTTCAATAATTTATATTTAGACTTATATAGTTTTTGTGGTACCTACTTTTGTAAATATATTTTGTGCTTGTAAATATGGTGTTTAGTGCAATTTACTTTTGTTTTAAAATAATTACATCAAAGTGAACTATTATGTCATATTCAAACCAAGTTCCAGTTGAGTATTATAGTAGGTACACCATTATTGGTATTTTATGCATGTGCATAGTTTTACATTTTTATAATAAATATTAAAAATAGATTTTTGTATTACTACTTATGCATATATTTTCATACAGTATTACTTTGGGCCTAAAATGACTCTATAATTCATCATAAGGAAAGTGCTAGTTCAACAAAGCTAAATATACTTTTTTTTCTATAATAAGAAAAAAAACAGCGTATTATCAAGTCTACTGAATTCAAACTTCAGGTTTTCAACATACAAACCTCATATTACTGTTCTTCATTTTATTCTGAATTCAGTGATATAAAATAATATATATTTACTAGAAGTCTTAATTTCTTAGTGAATAATTAAACATATGTGTGCAAAGCACATGCTAAATAATTGGATCTGGTGGAGCGGCCTGCAACCAAATATTTGGAGTCTAAAAGGTTAATAAAGTAATTATTACTGTAAGATTTCAAAAGGTCTTCAAAACTTCCACCTATTTGGACTATGGCCTTTCTCTTTAACACAAACTGTTTTCTATTAATTTTCTTCAAATCTGGAAAAAATTTGAAGACATTGAATCTGATTATTACTGTAAAATTAATTAAAAACTTATTATTACAGTAGAACTTCGATAAGTCAGACTAACTGAGACTATACCCCATCCGGGATAGCCGGACCAAGGTGGAAATTAAAAGAAGACATTGTACTCAGATAAAAACACCTTTACATTTATCAAAAAAGAATGTTATGTATATGTATATATATATATTTATATATATATATATATATTTATTTATTTATAGGTTAGTTTTGGTTGGTAAAGGTGATATTTATTTTATTTCATTCTCTCATATTTCTTTTCTCATAATATATAGATTTTTTTGACTAGGAGACTGACAAACTTACCTTGGTAAGAGTACACTCTGTAGTCTTGAAATAGAAACAAATAAAAGCACTTAACCAATGATATATTTCAACCACACAGTGGTCTTTGTCAATCAAAGAGAAAACACAAAAAGAAATATGAGAAAATGAAATAAAATAAATCAATAAATTAATAAAATTAATCAATCTGTGATTACAATTTATATTTATTTTATTTTATTTCATTCTCTCATATTTCTTTTAGTGTTTTGTCGGATTGACAAAGACCACTGTGTGGTTGAAATATATCTTTGGTTAAGTGCTTTTTTGTATTTCTATTTCAAGACTACAGAGTGGACTCTTACCAAGGTAAGTCTGTCAGTCTCAACAGATTTGAAAATCTAAGAAGAGATTTAAAAATCTAAATAATCTTTACCAACCAAAACTAACCTAAATATATATATATATATATATATATATATATATATATATATATATATATATATATATATATATATAAACTCTACTGCAATTCTTGGCAAACAAATCTGTTAATTTTAGCTGTGAACCGCTTTTTAATGCTGGTCGATCCCATAGCCATTAATATTCCATCCATAGCTATTATATTCATATGATGGCAATAACAAATATGAATTTTAATTCCTCGGCATATACTTTAATTGTAATTTAAAATTATTAAGAAACCAATTTTAAACAACTAAATAATCTTATAAAATATTACATCTAAACAACTACTAACTACATGGAGGACGGAGCCTAAAAGTACAATGCCAAGTTGATAAAGTACTATAACTGTATGAAGCAACTGTGGCGTAATGTTTATTTTTAAATAAATAAAACCTCTAAACCACAAATAACTTTTATTTTAAACCTTATGTACATTTCAATTGCTCAGCAATCATCTTCAGAGGTATTTAAAAAATACAACTAACTTTAAACAACATAATACAACAAATATATAAGCATAAACTGGTAACTACTTCGCCACGCCCCTTATTTTAAAAAACTAGTCCGACCAATCACGTTGCAGTAAATTCCCCCTCTGCAACTTGATCCGGTCTTTCAACTCCCGTGGTGAAGAGTTACCGTTACAACTATTTCAATTTTACTAAAAAACAATAATATTATTTATAACAAAAAAGGTTATAACTATCTCCTAATTAATGAATATAACTGAGATTTAGGGATAGGCCCTTTATCACAATTTAATAAATTATTTTTGTCATATTTGTGAATGTACAAACTTTCAAAACTATTCAAAAGACCTTTTGAATTAACAGTTGATAAAGTACTATTTATATAAGCTAGATCTAGTTCAAATACTCAGAATCTACTTATTGCCAAAGATCAAACCAATGTTATCTACCACAGGCCTTCTTGTGGTTAAGTTTCAAATAATGATAGTTGAACAGAAAATGTTGACAAATCTATTTCTAAAATATTATTTTGAAATATAATAAATACAATTTTTTTCTAACATTTTATAAACTTGTATAGGCCTAGAGGGATATTTAGAAAATGACAATAGCATCAAAACTGTTGGCTATTTATTTGATTTTGTTACCGTAAAAACTAGTATACATGAAATCCCAGTAAAACTAAACAATGCAATAGGCACCTAGTAAAAACAGAAATTCTAAGGTACAGCTTACGTACTTGCACACTGAATCAGTAAAAGTAAAATGAAGAAATATCATATTCCGACAAAATACGCTATCTACATGCAAATGCCATGAAAGCTAATGCATATTTGAGGTTATTTTACTGCAATAATATTGAAGGCAACAGAACACTGTTTAGAGGATCTTATGTCTACAGATATTAAAATAATTTTGTGTATTTACAACAAAATATTCAAATTTGGACTGTACAAACAGATTTTATAATCTCGATACAGGAAAATTAAGAAAACATATTACATAATCAATAACTTGAAAAGGATTTTCTCAAAGCTTTATCCAGATATCTAAAACAACCTAGGTGAATGAATTAGTTTTAGTGAATGAGGTGTTAGAGAGAATTTTTCCAGGAGTGTTACAACTTCAGAAATTATTAAATAACAAATCTGTTATATATGCTATCAAATATTTGCAATACATTGGGCAAAATAGCGTTTTATTTTTGTTATCCAGGTGTACCTTCCAATTTTGATAATCGACCAAAATAAGTAGATAATCAATTATAGGCTAGCTGCAATATCATACTGGACACTTGGTTCTTTAACCCTTTGATTAGCAACATGTGCATGCCTTGATATAACCCCTGGGAGCAACATATTTTTGAAAGATTTCTACAGTTTTTCTTTTTTCTAATTTTTTGCTTTATTTTTCTCTGACCTTTAAATTATAATGATATTGGTTAATACTTTTTTTATTTACTTATTTTCTCATTTTAACCAAACTTTACTTTATGTTTACTGAAAATCTCTACTAAAAATTATCTCTTAATCTTTTTTATTTGTAAAGTACTTATTCATTGTAAAATGAATAAACTTAAAAACTAACTGTAAACATGTGGGCCGTAGACCCATAGACCCATAACCCATAGACTTTGGACACAAAAGAACTTCTTCATTATTCAATACCTATTCATTGTAAAATACCGCACAAAAATACGTGGGAAAACCTATAGACTTTGAAGACTACAGAATGGTAACTATGTGCTCTGTATTTATTGTCCAGATCCCAACATTTAACCTAGAATACAGCACAATACACAGGAAAATAAATGTAAACATACGGCAAAGATAATCTGAGAAAAATGGTAGTTGTACATATATGGGAATGCTTCCGCTGGTCGTAGTGCTATCTCACATACTGATTCGTGAATGCCAATCAAAGGGTTAAACCTACTATGTTTAGAGCAACAAGGTACATATCGATTAATCCTAGCCAGAACTTTAAAAACAGAATAAAAGACCAATTCCAAAATTTCTTCCGCAATCAAAGGTCCTAGAATTAAAAAACATTTCTAATTTATTCTTACTTCAGCTTTAGAAACAAAATGTTCCGTTTATAAAAAACAAAAATAAAGGCAGTACTATTTTATTACCATCAATGTAAAATTATATTTAGTTTTAACAAAATAAATATTCTTTTACATTTAGGACGTCATAAATTGTTTTTTTTTCTACACTGCCAGTAAAGGAAAAAATTTTAATAGTTCATAGATATAGGAATATTTACAAAAACAAGTAATTTTTGGTAAATGGCTATCTCTTATTTACTGCCAAACAAGTCTTTACCAAGTTTTATATTTTGAAATTGAATAATCAAAAACCAATAATGAAAAATAATTAATTCAAAGCTTAGCAAAAAATTTTAATTAAAACAAGAAGCATTCGAATTTATCAAATGTTAAACAATAACATTAAACATTTTGTTTTTGGTTCAACGAAATTACTTGGTTCCCCTAGGATCTGGTTTTTGTTTCACTATACATTTACCATTGCTTCATTAGATAAACTTCATTTACACCAAGAATAAAAATATCTTGTTGAAACATTTATTTTAAGAATGAAAAGAAACAAATGTCTTCTGGAAATCATTTTATTAAAGTGTTTTGCTAACACCTTTTCTACACAACTGCCTTATAAGTAAGATTGAAACAAACACTAATATGATTTATGAAATGAACCTTATTTGGAATAAATAGGTCAAATTAAAAGAAATATCAAGGTTAAAATTAAAGAACACATTTTCCTCATAGAATAATTGGGACAGGAAAAATAATTATTAGCAGAAGTGAAACATTATTTAAAAGAAAAGTGTGGTTTTACATCTCTGTTGAGAAAAAACATGTTTAATAAATTAGATGCATGGAAAGTAATATACATATTAATAAATTTTAAAATGTTAATGTATATAATGAAATAGGTTCTAACCGTAGTTTAATATCAGTGTAATTTTCCTTACTGTTTTCTTATGAACATGTAGGAGTTTCTTGACTGGGAGGGGGGTCATGACAACACCTACACTGTAAATATTAGATGTGAGCTTGCTGTTATTCTAGTTCAGAAATTCCTAAACTTTTTGTTAACACGCCCCCTCTTCTTTAGACAATAGCCTAACACGCCCTCATCAAGTTTGTTCAAATATTTTGTTTTTATTGCAAAAAATGCTGAAAATATTTTTTGCACAAGTAGGTGCTTGAAAAAGGCAAGTGTAATCGAAGAGCTGCCTGTGATACACTTTTAAGTATTTTATCTAGAATGAAGATTTGGTGCTGTTGCTACATTGAATGATAAACATTTGTTTAGTGACAATATTGTAATATTATTCTTTTCAAACAGTCATGTTGATTTAATTTCAAGTTTACAAACCTTCTTTACTTACATATCTTTTATAAATGCATACATTTCATTTAAACTTCCTGAACTACATGGTCAATAAAATTACCTATGTAAAAAAAACTGAAGTGTATATTTAATTTTAAATTTTAATAGTTTGTATAGTTAAATTTAAACTAAATGAGAATTCATCTTACTTTTTCTAAGTGGTCTTGCCTCTCCCCCCTGACTTGCCTTCACCCCTCAAAAAGGGGGTGTGCCCCCCAGTTTGGAAACCCATGTTCTAGTTATTGTTTAGATTATCTGTAGCTCACTGATGATGATGACTTTGGTATTGAAACATCAATTAAGAAATAAATTCTTGATTGTGAGTCGGTGTTTATTATTATTTAAATAGCCTAGTTATCTAATTACAATTAAATAATAATATTTGTATTACAATTTCTGAGAAGAACTGTCTTCAGGACTGTGTCTTCTGTGTACTCTATCTTCAATTCAACATACCTCCTAGAAGGTTGCCAATTTTATACTTACATCAAGGAATGTACTAAGATTATAACATTTAAAGCTCAGTTTTTCTGTCAGGGAAAAAAATACTGTAGGATGAAATTTTAATTCCAATCATTAAATTTTATGTTAAATTAAACTTCCAAATTAATAATAATCGGTAAATATATATATATGTACACAGGATGAAATCCAATTTGCTACATTAAAAAAAAAATACTTTGCTATCTAAAATAGCAACTTATAGTATAATTTACTTGACTAGATCTTCTGCTTGGTTAAACAACTTACCTTTGTTAATATAAAAGACCATTGCATTGTGTCTAAATTTAAAGCATATACATCTTGTGAGAACATATCAACATCTTCTACAAAGCCACCGAATATGTACATACTGTTATTTATAATACAAGCAGAATGTCCATCTCGAGCACCGGGGTGAGTACCATAAGTTCTGATGTAATTCCACTTCAATGTCTCTAAAAAGCAATATGTAACATTCAGTTCATTTCCTTCTATACAAACATAACTTCATTTTTTATTACCATTTGCATTTGTCCCATCATCTTTAAATTCATAAATAGGCTAATTTCATCCAAAAGATATTGTCACTAATTTATTTGAAGATATTTAAAACCAAATGTATATTACAATAATTTTCCCACAAAGTTTCAAAATGAAAACAAATTCATAAATACCCACAAGCACACAGAAAGATATTCAAGGTTTGATGATGTGCAAGAGCTGATGATTTTTTTTTTTTTAGCA
Organism: Prosapia bicincta; assembly: GCA_036971475.1. Taxonomy (NCBI): domain Eukaryota; kingdom Metazoa; phylum Arthropoda; class Insecta; order Hemiptera; family Cercopidae; genus Prosapia; species Prosapia bicincta. Next base: position 443,962 of record JBAIZL010000139.1, read on the forward strand.
ATTATTCAACCTTTAAAGTTTTATTCTGAAGAATAAGAAAAGGATTTTCAATTTATAAATAATAGACACTTCAAACCACACCTACACAAGTAATATAAAAAAACAAATTTCAAGTCAATTACTACGTATGTCAACAAAGAGAATTTTATTTTAAACTACTTAACAAAGTGAATACGTAATTGCTTACTTGCTGACGCGTTTCAAAATATTAGTTCCTTTTACGAAGCTAACCCTCTACTGGCGGCATCGGTTAGGTGTAAAGGCTCTAACGGGAATGGATTTATGACTGTGGAATGAGGTGGGTTGTTTAAGTTGTGTGTCATATAATAGAAAAGGCTGTTGTCTTCAAAGTGTGTGTGATCATTTAATACGTTTTCTTTATCTTAGGATACATCGGTTTACACCTAACCGGTGCCGCCAGTAGAGAGTTAGTTTCGTAAAAGGAATGAATGTTTTGAAACGCGTCAGCAAGTAAGCAATTACATATTCACATAGTTAAGTATTTTTAAAATTAGTTTAATCAGCGAATTCAAGATGATTACATCAAGCAACTTCATTTTGTACTAGTTACTTTTTATTAAATAATTACAATAAAATAATAAAGTAGCATTACCCATGAGTTAAAACTGCCATATTACAACCATATGTAAGCATATTACAATTTGGCTCTCCATTTGATGGCAACAATGATTTCAGTGTCTCCAAATTAGAAAACAATTTGCAAACACTAGAGATCAAGTCCAGTGTAAAATGTTAAATATTTGGCAATAATTTAGCATATTCCATAAATATTTGTTTTAGCTAAGATAAATTCGGTTCAATTCAAAAACAAATTTGTGTCTAAAAATTTCATTAGGCAGCATTGAGTAGTTAATACTATTGGTAAAGATAATACTGGTAACCAATAGAAGCCCTCTATTTTGAATGTATAAAGTTGGGGGTTTTGTTAAGCAAGGGTGACAAATCTTGGACCTCAATCTGTTCTAATCTAGCTTTGGGAGATGACGGCCATGGGTTGATATCTTAGATAGATGTAATTCTTATTTAAATTTTTAATAATGTACATTTCAAAATTTGTTTAGTTCAGTTAATGAAAATTTTTGTATGTAAAGTTAATAACTTGTTTTACTATTTATAGTTTTCTTAATTTCACTATGTCAAACGTGTAAAGCCAAGTATTGATACAAATGTGTAAATAGGCCTAGTAAAGTTTAAGTGATTTCCAAGGTATGTTCTAAATTTAATTTTTTTTTAATAATTCGATAAAACCAGTAAATATACAAAGGTTAACAATATTAATCTAATCTAATATTGTCTAATGAAATAATTTGAAAAGATTTAAACTTTTAATTTGAAAAAGATGTAACCTTTAATTTAAATTAATAATGACCAAAAGTGATATAAATGTAAATTGTTTATATTGTTTAAATTAAATATTTTCTTTGAAAATATAATTCTGAACTTTAATATAACCCATCTTTCTTCAGAACAATTCGGCTAGACAGCCAGTCTGCATAAGTCAAATTGTTACACACATTTGGTAACATAAACAATTGACCCAGTAAGTCTGTTTTTAAAGTGTAAATAACAATTTGTATGTGAATAAAAGATTTGTTTAATTAACTAAATAAATGTAAGTATAAAAAACCCAGGGGCTTACATCAGGTTTACTTCATTGATAATTTTAATAAAATGTAATCTAACACAATGATAAACAGAAGTAATAAAATAAGAAACTCTATGAACTCACTGCTTTAAAGCTTTCAAGCCTTCACATAATATCTAGACACAACTAACATAACTCTATGAACTCACTGTTTTAAAGCTTTCAGGCCTTCACGTAGTATCTAGACACAACTAACACATTTTATACAGAATATATCCTTAGCATAAATTTTGTTATTGGTATTTTCTTTTGAAAAATATTTCTTAAGACAGTATTAAATGCCTTTTCAACATATAAAAATACTACCTTGTGGTTTGTATTTCAACAATGCGCAAAATACTGTATTTACGCAAATAACCTCAATTTTCTCTTAAATATTGAACAATTATAGATTAATATTTTCACATATTTCAAGAAACAAAATCTTTGTCATACCTGTATTGAAACAATACAATTTGTTGCATGCCACCTCATCATTTCGACCTCCCCAAATATAGACCTTCTTTCCATAAGCCACTGCAGAATGCCCATATCGCTGAAAGGGTGACTCTACTGAATTTTCAAATAATAATCTTCTATAGTCCGCAGAAGGTAATGCTTTCCATCTTAGGTTTGCTGGAAAAAGTAATTATTCTTCATTTTAAAATGAAATAAACAAATATTAAGATACACATTTACAAACAGTAAATAAAAATTATCATTATGTAGAAGTAACATATAATTATAAGTAATTACTGCGTAACTGAGTGAAAACTTTAGAACTTACTTGATAACACGTTTTGAAATAATCTTTTCATTGACAAAGCCAACCCGCTACTGCCAGCAACCACTCAATGTTGCAGATATACGACTGTGGAGAGGGTTTTGGGTTAAGCGAGTTGTTTAATACATAATGGAATAAGGTATTACATTTAAACTGTATGTAGTTGTTTAAGAAATGTTGTTCTTGTGTTGTGTGATGTTTAAAAATTTCAAATTTTTCTGTAGTGGTTAGTTGTTTACTTTGGTTTAATATGTAGAGAATATTTAAATTATTATGGATGTATGTGTATGTGTTGGGTGCTTTGTATATGTGTTGTGTAGCTGGATATTGGATTTATATTTTCATGTCTTTGATGTGTTCTTTATATCTTTTGGTTTGAAACGATCTACCAATTTGGCCAATGTAAAAGCTGGAGCAGCAGTTACATGTTATTTTTGTATATACCAAATAGATGTATTTATCTGCTGTTGAAAGGGTTATATGTGTTATCTTAAAATCTTCATGGTTTTGTAAAAGATTTGATAATTGAGTTTTCTAAATGTGGAACCAATTACATAAATCATACGCCTGTAGACTTGAACAATCGCCGGCAGTATTGGATGTCTTTGTCAATTAAACAATTGTTTCGAAATGTGTCAGCTAGTTCTAAAGTTTTCACTCAGTTATGTAATAAATACTTACAATTTAGTCAGGCAATTCAAGATGATTACAACAAGCAACTTTAAGCAGCAACATTGTATCAATAAGTTTTAGATAAAAAAAAGTTAATGCATACATTCATAGAAGATAAATTTTAAGCAGAGAATATAGGTAGACTTTGCTCAGTTAAAACCTTGTTCAAAATACAAACCTGTGTGAAGTATGTGTACATCCATGGGACGATATACTCTATAATCTTCACCAGTACAATAACCACCAAATGAATATATTTTATCCCCAACAACTACAGCAGCATGATTTACCCTTCTAGGGCCTCCTTCTAAGTGCACTGTCCAATACATCGCCTAGAATATAAAAATTATGTATTAAAATTAGATTTGTGGTATAAAGCAACCTGCTTGATTGTCTACAAAAAAATGTTTTTTATATTCACACAGTATTAAAAATGTTTCTAGACTGATAATTTTTTTTAATTGAAATTTAATATTTTTTTTACTTAAACATTCAAATTTGTTGCAGTGATTTAATAGATTCAAATACATGTTCCAGCTCATTTTGTGGATTGTCTCAGTCTTGGTGTTAATACTCTATGAATGGATTTAATAGATTCAAATACATGTTCCAGCTCATTTTGTGGATTGTCTCAGTCTTGGTGTTAATACTCTATGAATGGATTTAATAGATTCAAATACATGTTCCAGCTCATTTTGTGGATTGTCTCAGTCTTGGTGTTAATACTCTATGAATGGATTTAATAGATTCAAATACATGTTCCAGCTCATTTTGTGGATTGTCTCAGTCTTGGTGTTAATACTCTATGAATGGATTTAATAGATTCAAATACATGTTCCAGCTCATTTTGTGGATTGTCTCGGTCTTGGTGTTAATACTCTATGAATGGATTTAATAGATTCAAATACATGTTCCAGCTCATTTTGTGGATTGTCTCAGTCTTGGTGTTAATACTCTATGAATGGATTTAATAGATTCAAATACATGTTCCAGCTCATTTTGTGGATTGTCTCAGTCTTGGTGTTAATACTCTATGAATGGATTTAATAGATTCAAATACATGTTCCAGCTCATTTTGTGGATTGTCTCAGTCTTGGTGTTAATACTCTATGAATGGATTTAATAGATTCAAATACATGTTCCAGCTCATTTTGTGGATTGTCTCAGTCTTGGTGTTAATACTCTATGAATGGATTTAATAGATTCAAATACATGTTCCAGCTCATTTTGTGGATTGTCTCAGTCTTGGTGTTAATACTCTATGAATGGATTTAATAGATTCAAATACATGTTCCAGCTCATTTTGTGGATTGTCTCAGTCTTGGTGTTAATACTCTATGAATGGATTTAATAGATTCAAATACATGTTCCAGCTCATTTTGTGGATTGTCTCAGTCTTGGTGTTAATACTCTATGAATGGATTTAATAGATTCAAATACATGTTCCAGCTCATTTTGTGGATTGTCTCAGTCTTGGTGTTAATACTCTATGAATGGATTTAATAGATTCAAATACATGTTCCAGCTCATTTTGTGGATTGTCTCAGTCTTGGTGTTAATACTCTATGAATGGATTTAATAACAGTGGAAATTTAAGAGTATATCACTTTTTATAAATTGTATCTGTCTTCATACAATATTCAGTGAAATTTAATTTCTATTATAATAACATGCCAGAAAGTATGTGTCAAAAAAAGCTATGTCCTTTATTCACATTTAGGCACTTAGGTTCTTTATTCATTTGAGATTTATTTGAAAAAAACATTGTCTACTACTAAATTTCAATATGAAATATTTTAAAACTATGTTTTAAAACACTACAGATAATTTTAAACATAAAAAGAGTGTTTGTGTTCATTTCATCAGATAGATTTTACCAATCGCTCAAGTGTAATAAATTTGTCTGAATAAAATCCACTTAGTTCAGTTATATTGAGGAGCTGAAAAGTAACCACTTTAGAATGAATCTACATTAATTTAAGAAGAATTTCTCCTGTAATATTCAGCTCCAATTCTGAAAGATACACACATGTTATGTTAAATTACAAGCAATAAGGCACAATGTGTCTGTATATTGTTGTTTATATTATTATTGTTTATATCATTTTAAAAATCCTCATAATTGTAAGATTTCTTACTTAATTCTTTTACTCACAGGTTTCTCCATTTTACATATGCTACCATATTCTCACCCATTTCAGCCAAGCGTGGCAGGGTATAGGTAGTAGTTTAATAAAATGAGACTCTAATTACATTGGCATAGATTAGCAAGACAGAATTTGGTTGGCTATTTGACTCACAAGGTATTCAAGAAAGGTAATGTGACTAAGACCGTACTTAAACTATTTATTACAGCAGTAGTTGTTAATGTGAAAACATTTTAAGTAATTAAAAAAACATAGAACAGGGAGTAAAACAGAAAAGAAATAATGGAAAGAAAACAAAATTTTGATAGTGACCCTATTATTTTATTTAAATAACAACAAAAGTAATTACAGATGCTCGAGAAATAGAAGGTGAAATACAGCAATACAATGTAGAGATTTGTAAGAAGTTGAATAAAACTAGAGAAAAATAATCTGATTCCAGAATACTAGTTCGGATTCAGAGAAAAACATTCCACTATAGATCCATTCCATAGAATAACATCTACAATAGACAGAGCCTTAGAGGATAAACATATTTGAACTGCGCTATTTTCTAGATGTGGAAATAGCCTTTGGTATGATGTGGCATGACAGCCTGATCCATAAAGATGCTCTCAAAGGAATATGTTTCATTGTTAACATTGTATATAACAGGCAGAACATTCAAAATCAAACAGGAAAGAGAACATTCCGAAATTAAGGAGCTCAAAGCAGGAATACCCCAAGGTAGTGTACTGGGTCCACCTACCTAATTTACACCTGTGATATTCCAACCCCCCAGAAGTAACCATAGCAATGTTTGCATATGACACATCATTATTAGCAACTGACAAAGACATACGAACGAAGTCCTGAGAGCAACAAACAAACTCCTTGAATGGACTGATAAATAGTAAATCAAACTGAATGAAATGAAATCAGTCCACATCAACTTCACAAATAAGGTCCTCCGTTTATGGATGTTAATGGAACCATCATCCCTGATGAAAATAAAGCTAAATATCTAAGTATGAACCTAGATGCTAAACTAAGATGGAAACACCACATTAAGAAAAAAAAGGAGGAATTAAATATCAAATACCGTAAACACTATTGGCTCTTGGGTAGAGATTCAAACCTCCCATTAGGAAATAAAATAAAAATCTACAACCACATTTTAGAACCAGTTTGGATGTATGGCAGTCAACTGTGAGGATATGCAAAGGAATCTAATGTGGAAATTCTCCAGATTTTCTAAAATAAAGTATTGAGAAATATGGTATGTAAAAAACAAAGATATTCACCGAGATCTAAATATTCTGACGATGCCAGAAGATGGCAAAAAAACATAAAAAGAGACTTCACTTTCATCCAAGTACAGTGGCTCTTCAACTTCTCGATAACCAGTCCATGGTTAGAAGATTGAAGAGAACCAAACCATTTGAGTTAGTTAGTGTTGTGTTGTGCTGTGCTAGTTCTAATATATGTATTGACAATGTTCTGACAAGAACTAATGAGTTAATGGGCACCTTAGTTATATCATTATTTAGGTTAAGATAATGCAAGGAAAGTTAATGGTTGGTCTAATAAAATCAGTTTTAATAAAAAATAAATATTTTTAACAATTCTGTGATGTAAGTGTTCCTTTATTAGTATGTACTACAAACAGAAAATAAATTAACCATTTTAAAGCTATTTCAGTAGTTTCAAGGTTTAAAATTTAGAAATGACATATTTAAAAACTGATATTTAGTAACAGTACATCAGTAAACCTCAAAGTTGGAGATGAAGGGTTCAAAAGCTTTCCTGAATTTATAGTAACTAATGTACTGTGAATAGCATTATTGGAAAGTGTAAAATCGAGTATCTTGATTTCAAGATACTTATAAAATCTTTGTTCTCAACAGATAACCATGTAAAACTAGTAAATAACTCATGGTTTATGTATGCATTGTTAATATGTTGAAAGAAATAAAATATTCAGTCCTTAGATTTATATAACAATAAAATTACAATCTTGTTTCTTAAAATGTAAAAAAACCAGTTTAAATGTTACAGTTATTTATACAGCTAAGTTAGGTCGTGAAATTCTGTTATGTAACCAACTACAGCACTCAGTGGCATGCCTTGAAAAATGAGGCCTATAGGGGTAAAATGAGGTAAATATAGGGAAGCCTATTACCCCCCCTACAAAATTATAGGCAGGGCTATTATTACTAAACACTTATTTAAAAAAATCACCTATAAAAATACTAATAATTATTATTAGATAAATATTACCTCACATTTTTCAGTACCGTTTTTTGTATATACATGCGCCATATGTAAGCTGTTGTTTTTTCCAAACAACAAATATTTTAAAAGGGAGATATTGTTTTGTTTTTAATTAAAATGATCAACGAAGATTTTTTTGAAGAGTGATGCGTCCACATTTTCTTCAAATTTGATAGCAATTTGTGCATGTAAAGTGAATGCCAAAATTTTGACAAGAATTTATAATTTGTTACATTCAATAGATTATGATGGCAATTTTGGTTATTTAGGTAATTACTTAAATATTTTTCCATTTTTAAAAATAGATATTTTTACAAGATATATATATATATATATATATATATATATATATATATATATATATATATATATATATATATATATATATATATATCTATATAGTAATCCTTGGGCGAATTTCTTTTTCTTGGAAATATATTAAAATAAATATGGTGTTACGTTTTCTTGTAATATAGTTAATGAATAAATATATTTCAAATACAAGAATAGTTTTAATTATTCAAAGCTCTTTGCCTATAAAATAAGTATTAGCACCTTCAAGAAAAACAATGATAAAACAAAATGTTTACAAAAATTAAATTCTATGTACCAGAGCTATAGATACAAGGGTAAACACATTAGGAAGACGTAGATTGGTCTGCTTTGTGCACGACGTAGGAGCTGAGCCACTATGCCAGCATTACGTTACTACTGCTTTCTCGTTAATATAATTTTTACATAAAACATATCTGTCCATTTTTCAACACAAATGCAGGTCTTATTTTGGTTGTAGTTTATTTGTAAGCTAGAAAAATGGTTCTAGCCTATATATTAGATCAATAATAATGGAATATCAAGGTAAATGTAATATAGTAATAGAATTTGATATTTAATGAAATGCAATCATGAATACAGAAAAAAATTGATTATAATATAGTTTATAGTTTTTAGAGGCAACTCAACAAATAAGAAAATTTATTTTATGAAGTATATTTTACTATGAGTCGTCTGTAAAAATTATACATGAAAACAATCATTAAAAAATTGACATAAAACAATAAATAAATTATAATATTGTATGATTAATATTTTTGACCACTTATGTTCTGCATTGTCGCCAAAGATTAATTAACATAACATAAATGTTTTAACAACTGTTTTAAATTCTCCTTAATATCATTGTTAACAAAATACTGATGCATACATTTCAAAAATATATAATGTTCCAAACGTATTATTTTGTTTAAATTGAGTATATTTTCCTAATTACTTAAAAGTAATTAATTTAATTTTGTAAATTCCCTGGTCTATTTTCTGTTATCATCTACCATTTTACACACATTTACATCAAGGAACCAAACTCTGATGTAGGTACAGATGAGGATCAGACACTTGGTGGCTTCTTCAGGGATAACACTATACACGTTTGATAGTTCATTGGAAGCTATTGATTTTACTTTCTTTAAGATTCCACTGTCCTTACAAGTTTTTTCTCTATGGACTTGAATAAAACTATCTTTGACAATTTAAGCACCAAAGAAAATATTGTCACAGGGTACTAGTAACTCAGCATTAGACACAGTTTGAATCTGTGATAGGTTTGTCTTATCCCTTACGGAAATGAAACAACTTTTTGTACCCAAAAGTGGATATTTGTCTTGCAGTTTAAAAGCTACATAGCCGGCTACATAACGGAGATTTTCTGTTTTTAAAATGTCACATTCATTGTTAAATTTTAATATTTGTTCACTAAACATTTTAAAGGTATCATCTTCTGCAGGGGTATTAGATTAATCATTGTCTTCATGAAACTGTTGATAGTATTTTTGCTGTTGGACAAACTTCTGAGTCTTCTCCGCTTCCAAGAGAAACATCTAATATTAAACACTCTTCAGTATCGACTTCTATGTTTGATTTATTCGGCATAATCTAGGTTGCATGTTTACCCATATCGAAGCATCTTAATCTATATATGAAATCCAATGGATCGAGGTGATCATTTGTGCGTATTACAGAAAATACCCATTCCTAGTATTACAGAAAATAGGTTTTCCAAGTCATCCTGATATAGTTTAGAAGTCAGTACATATTTAGAATTACATGTCTTTTTACAAATAAACAAACATGTGTACAAAAGACTGAATCCCTAGTAAAATACCATTTTGAAATGGAAATATTGTTTTAAAACCATACACTAACATGTATTTTATAAAACTCTACATGTTCTATAGGGTTTTCATTTGATGTTCAAGGTAAATGCCAAAAGCATTTTTCTCTGTCTGAGATGTATATGGTGCCTCTGAATTGAATATGTCAAACCAAACATTGACTAGTTGCACAAGGTCAGATATATCTTTCCAATTGGTATTTTTTAGGAAACCTTTTTTCCTTAGTATTTTAGAGCTTTAGCTGTGGAAGGAGAAAAAAAGTACTGCAGCCAATATTACATCTTGCTTATGTTTTTGCCATTACATAAATATGTTCTTACGTCAACTTGAAAGCTATCTTTAAATCGATTTTTAATAATTCAAAATCTCTACCATACTTTTTTGCTATTTATTTTTTGGTAATTTCCACGGTTAAGCATCGTATACTTCAACTTAAAACATACTCACAAAGCTAAACGTTAACTAACCAAAACTACACAAATGCTGTCTGGGTACTGGCGGGAAGAACGAGTACTGTCAGTTTCTCGACTGCGACATCAGAATCTGGCAGGGAAGCTGGAAATGTGCTCATAGGTACACCCTTGCAGGTAAAGCCCTGCCTATGTACTACAATTCGACCATATGTTTATTGGTATTTATACTTCTATGTAATTTTTGCCATGACATCAATAACCTTGTAAATAGTTGTTTTTATTTCACTATTCAATTTGTTCATTAATTAATTTCTCTACAACTTTATGTTTATAAATTTCTAATGTTTCATATACATTCATTTTTAACCCTTTGTTTATTTCTTTAATTTATTTCATATTTCTATTTCAGGAAATCTGTATTCATTATTGATACAATGAATAACCAAATTTGATTTGTGTAAAAGGTTTTGTAGAAGTGTTTAAATGTTCTTTATACCTTTCTAATTTCTTTTTTCTTGTCCTACATATAATTGATTACAATCTTGAGATTTTATATTATATCCACCATTTCTTTAGAGAATATTATTTTGATTATTGTTACTGTTTATTATACTTTTTAATTTTATTACCCGGTTTGTAAGTAATTTGTTTTTTTCTTTAAATATTCTTGTATTTTGTTTATTTTGTTACCTGTTAATGTAAAAGTTGTCCAAATTTTGTCTCTTGTATTATTTATAAAGTTATAGTTGATTTTCTGTTTTCTTATTATGTTATTATTTAATTTATCTATAGTTTTTCTTTTTTATCCATTTTCTAATGCAATTTCATATATATTATATTTTTCTCTTTAATTTGATCATTTATGTAAATCGGTATTTTATAAATTTTATATAATAAATTATACAACTCTACCATTTTTTTTTTTTTTTTATAAGGAAGATTTAAATAATTTGGTATAATTTGATTTGTCTGCATTGGTTTTCTGTACATATTATACTCAAGTTTTTCATAGTTTCTAGTAAATCTAATATCTAAATAATTAAGTTTATTGTTTGATTCACATTCATGAGTAAATTTTATATTTTTATGTATATTATTTATACTATTTAATATTTCATCAATATTAAAACCATTATTATTTGATATGTTAAACCAAGAAATAATAAAAACATTAAAAATCATAGTAAATCAAAATTATTTTCTATATAATAATACAATTTGTAAACAAGAAGACGGATTAACAATAGGCTCTCCAATGTCAAGCATATTATAGGGAATATTTTTACAAAATATATAGACATTGAAATAGATAAAATTATTAAAAAACATACAATCAAAATGCATACTGGTTTCGATATGTAGATGATAGATTATTTACAGTGAAGCCTGTTTCAGACGGACCCTGTGTTTGGCGGAATCCTGTCTATCGCTGAAACTTTAAAAAGTTAATTTACCTAGTTAATAACCTTTATAGGACGGAAACTGTCTAATCTGGAAGCGGATTAGACAAAAGGATGAGTAATGCGTATTTACTACATTTTAGTTCTGCATAAGCCGGAAACTTCTGATAACATACATACTGTAAAAAATAAAGATTACAATGACTTAGATTAGATGAGATATAGTTTATAATATATTTTGTATTATAGCACAATGCACAGATCTTTCTGTTTATTTGTGACGGATCGTACTGTAATGAACTCTGAGAATGCTTTGCAAAGTCACGCATATTGACCCTCCTCTATCCCTCTCGTTTATCAGCCTGCTGTGTACGTGTAGCTGATGGTGTATAAACATCCACAGTTTACAATAACACATGATGATGTTAAGTCGGCATTTGTTTCACTCAAATGTTCAAATGCAAGTTCAGTACTGCACTGTATTCTGAAGAGTACAGGCCGGTTACATCTTGCAGCCAATAGGTCGACTTACTTTCCTTGTAAACAGTACATGCTATTCATTGTTTAATCTCTTGATCTTTGTTTTGTAGTCTTTTGTACAGTCACTCTTAAGTGATCAAGTGTGTAGTGTACTTTGCTGTAGTAGGCTTATTGTAAAAATGTCAATAAAAAACGAAGGACTCCATACATTAACTTTTTGGAAGAGAAAATCAATGTTATTGAACTTAGTGTAAAATTAAAAGTGAAACAATTATGTGATAAATAGAAGTGTGGTGAAACACAGGTTTATGGAATTTTGAAAAACAAAGAACAAATTAAAGAAGATTGGTTAAAAGGCAAGAGACCACTTCATTCTACAAGGCAAAAAACATGCAAAAATATAAATTGACAGAATTTTATTTAAATGGTTTACACAGCGTGAACCAAAAATCTTCCCTTCTCAGGTTCAATATTACAAGAACAAGCTTAAGTCAATTGCTGCTAAGCTAGAGAACACAACATACAAAGCCTCGAATGGATGGTTAGAAGGTTTTTGATCCAGACATTCAATTTCTTTCAATAAAATTTATGGTGAAGCAAAAGAAGTTGATCAGGAAACAGTTGATGATTGGAAACATCAATTTTGTAAATTATCCGTTGATTATGAAGCCAAAAATATTGGAAACTGTGACGAGACGGGTTTGTTTTTTAAGCTCTCCTAAAAAGGACTTTAAATTTTTTAAATGAAAAATGTATGGGAGGTAAGCAGTCAAAAGAAAGGCTTAGAGTTGTAGTTTGCGGTTTTGCAGATGGAAAAATTAGAAAACCCTTTAGTAATTGGGAAATCATGGAAGCCCTGATGTTTCAAAAATGTAGCCCAGTTACCAGTTCAATGGCATGATAACAAGATGTGGATGATGTCAGCCATTATGGAATATTGGCTTCAAAATTTGAATGATAAAATGAAGCATGATAACAGGCATATTTGGTTATTTATGTATAGTGCAACATGTCATCCGTGTGAAGATTACTCTCACATAAAATTAGTGTTTTTTCCGCCCAATCCTACCACCGTTGCTAAACCGATGGATCAGGGTGTTATTAAAAATCTTAAAGTACACTACAGAAAACATGTTTTACAATCACTTATTACAAACATAAATTGATGCTCGTCAGTACAGAAATTGACAAATAACATCACTGTTTTGTTTGCTATAAGATGGAAATTGAGCTCTTATGAGAAAATATCAGTCTTGCGATCAAAATGCATTCAAAAAAGTTGGTTTTATTTTACACGAAGAACTCAATAATAATTCTATTGAAACAGGGATGCAAGACATTACCTTGCACACTGTGAAAGATTTGTTGACAGAGACTGGATACTCTAATTCAACTGCTGAAGAATATGTTTGTATTGACAATGAACTGGCAACAGAAGAAGGGTCAAAATCTGTGGATGAAATCATTGAAATGGAGACTAATGAAATTATTAAAAGTGATGAAGAAATTGAAGATGGTCTAATCTTAGAAAACAAAATAAGAACATTTGGCCAAGCTGAAAATTTGTGAAGTAGAAGATTTTGTGATACCTGTTAACAGCCCCCATATGCGTCACAACTTGTTACAATTAAAAACAATAACTGAAACAGAAGCAAGTACTAAAACTAATCTTTTAAAACAAAAGTCAATGCTTGATTTCTTCAAGCCTATTTAATTCTTTTTCATTTTTATGTAGGCCTACTGTACATATTTACTCGTAAATAGAGTAAAGGTAAAAATACAATATAGCTTTCAGTAAAGTGCATCTTTCATTTATAGATTTTTCTGACAAGTGTAGTTTTAGTGTTTCCTATTAAAAATGTGTTGAGGACTTGGTTAAAGCAATACTGCATTAAAAAGGGAGATTTTTATTTTTCACTGTAGGTTTTAACATTTTTATGTACTGTGTTATACGGCTAATCAGTAGGAATAACAGAAGGGGATTCTCATAACTAAGAAAAGCCCCCTCAACCAAAACGCAAAAAATAACTCGGCGAAAGTCTATGTAATACATGTATTTATACATATAATATATACAGATAATATATTACCTTCATACAATACAATACTACGGTATAAACCGGAGAATAAATATATTCATTAAAAGTATTCTTGTTTTTGAAATATTTTTAATTTATTAACTATATTACAAGAAAACATATCACCATATTTAATATTTTATATATATATATATATTAAAACTTCTGTAATTTGTCACTGTAATAAGAATCATCTGGACTGTCACTTAGTATAGAGTCCCTCAGAAATAAATTCTTTAGTACAAAAGAAAATGACAGACTTTTTTTAAAACGTAAATAGATTTAATAAACCATATTTTTTCTTGCTATTGTTATTTTTTTTACAAAGTACTGTAGTAAGTTTTTTTATGTCTTTTATAAAAATAGAGTAGCACACTTCATTTGTAATTGCGAACTATACTGCAGACTCCTAATATTTGTATAGTGTTGTTAGAGTTTTTCGGCTGACATAAATCATGTATGTATAACATTAAATACATTACATACTTATTGCTCTTACTGTCAAGTTAATCTGCAATAAACTTCTGTAACCCAAATATAGATAGAGATACATTTAATGGTTTATAATGCTTTTCCATCTACAAATTTAATAAAAATAGTTTCCCAACTAGTTTCCGGCTCTAATAGTTTTTGCAAAAACTGGTAAAATATAAATTCTTGAAGACAAAATTTATACTTTTCAGTGTAAATAAAAAATGATTTTTATAAAATTTTAATAGAGTTCAATTTTGAGAAAAGTAATATAAATTGTTAACAAAATTGAAAATAGACTTTAAAAATAATAAATTAATTCAAAATACAATTTAATAAAACAAAATGTATGAAATTATAATAAGATACTTTTACATTTAATGCAGTTTATCAACGTGGTCACCATTCTGTTGAATATAGCATTTAATACACTTTCAAGTGTCATACCTGTTTTTTTTAAATTTCTATGGCCTCATTGAGATAAATTTGTAGCTATTTTCAAGTGGCAATTGATATAGAATAAACCAAACTCTTCAATCCCAAAAAAAAAACTTAAATGAAAGGTCTAATAATTTAAGGTATTGTGAACCTACCTACAATTTTATAGATTCTCTAATTTTATATCAATCCATTATCTTATGTATTATTTACATAAGCCACAAAATAATACGGGAAGTAAATTGGTGAGCCATCATAAAAAACCACATCTTCACTATAAAAAAAAGGTAACATCTTCCAAAAGATCCTGCAAATTCATTTGTTTATAAAAATTATAGTTACTATTCTCGACTGATGAGTAGTAGTAAAAAATGGACATATTAAATTATTGCTAAAAGCAGTTCATAGAAAACATTAATTGAAAAAGTTAGTTTAAAATCCCTTTTCTTTTTCCATTTTCATAAACCAGTTTGTTTTTACTTTTTTATTTCATTTTATAGTTATTCTAATGAACAAAAATTATTAAATATTTTGGTTTTCTGATCAATTTTGTTGTATTTTACACTGCATTAAATTCAAATTTCTTAATTTTGGTTTATTTTGTTCAACAATTTGTATAATGTTTTTCCAGAATTAAATCATTTGTGAATTTTCTAAGTAAATTTATTTGCTTGAAATTTATTTGAATTATTATTTACTGCCATATACAAAAACAGTACACATTTCATCTGTTATTTTGAGATTTGTATTAGTAACATCAACAACTATCAAGGCTACATGATTTTTGGACAACTATTATGTAATTCTTCAGAATAAAAAACATCAAGGAAGCATCAAATTTACTTTACATTTGAGTTGCTAGAGCTGTCCAGTCTAATTTGACTACAAGCATTAATTTAGGCAATATCTTTAGCTAGTATTAAATTTTAGCTTAATATTAAAATGTTTTGGGCCAAAGTTTATTGCAACTGTTTTTTTCTTATTATTAGGCACAGAGACAATTTTCTAGAGACTACCATCCAGTCTCTATTACACATTATATTACACATTTCTTTAAATTAAATAATTTATTTAAATTTAGAATTAAACTTTACAATTTTCAGAACTGTTAAGTACCTCCTTCAGTCAAAAGAGAATCATTACAGTAATTATCATTTCTTGTTTTAAGAGTTACCAAGATTTGAATCCTATATAGTATGTGAATTTCGAAGTATATACATAAACATACTTAACCCTCAATCAGTCGTGCCCTGTTTTGTAACATAAATGGTCGTCTATATAGGAAGCCCCTAACATTTATATACTCAATATAGGAAACATTTTCATTTAAAAATAAAATTTTATTAACAAAATTGTTATGAAATATGAAAATTACAAATTTTATAACAATTTAGCAGTAAGAAAGTATTTAAAATTAATTTACAGGAAATGTTTAGATGAACGGAATTGAAACGAGATAACTAGTAAACTAGCCGTTATTTCAATTTCCTTCATGGCACATGATGCAAATTGAGACCTTTGATGTAGTATGTTCTCGACAGATTAATTTGTTACATTCATGACCCATTTCTTTCGTATAATGGTTCTTTATTGTTTCACAGTATGCAGATATTGGAGCCTTACCTCCTAGATTTTCTAAAATGAAATCATATTCTGTATTAGTTCCGCTTCAAACAATTAGATTTTATATGGGTAGTATAGTTTTTGAATTTCCATAAAATGTTTTCACCAATAAATTTTTAAATATTAATTGATTCTAGTAAAAATAAATTTTATTAAAACATTTCGTAATTTGATAACAATCTTACAAGGATTTTGACTCCTGATAGGACATTCTTGACAAAATATATATTTTTATACTCTGCTTGTGTGGTATGGATAAATTTTCAATTGAAGCTCTTTTCAAAAGATAAGCCTTGCAATTGCCTTTGCTAACTCAGCGATGAATATTCTTCTAGCAATTTTCATTCCAGTGTTTTCCTTGTATATGATCTGAACATTAGTTCTTGACAAGTTCAATAACCCGTTGAATATAGTCATTGTCAATCTCTGTTACTCACTCTTTTTACTGATTATTCCTTCATTCTATCAACTACATCAACTGCTTTCTTTGAAAAGTTGTAGAACGAAATCACCTCTGGTTTGAATAAATCTCCTGTTTTGTGATTGATTTCATCGTCTGAATAAAATGTTTATAACATTATGGAATTTTTGTTTTATTTTGGAGCATATAAAACCAAAGGTGGATCATAAACGGTTATCAATTATTATCAGTTTATTTAAATAGAAAATATTCTATTTTAGTTTCACTCTGGAATTGACGCTACTGTTTTTCATTCTATACCTGAATTTCATTAGGCCGTTGTTTCAATCCAGCTACAAAATAATCACTTCAAAATCATTCACATCTGGCTGAAAAAGATATCAGCTCCAAAACTCTAAACCCATTATCTGTTTTAAATCTATACATAGTGTTAATGCACTATATTTATATTTGACGTTAAATGCAATATGAATTATCAAGATTTATATGGAGCATGCACACCTATAAAAGACAGTACAAACAGGTTTTCCTTTGTATAACTATCATTGTCAACTACTTTTTGTTGCAATGGTTATATAAGTAATAACTGCAAAAGAGAAAACCCTATCTAATTTTGTAATCCTTATATTACTTAGCTCAACTTCAAAGTATTTGTTAAAAGCTGTTAAATTTTGATGTATCTCACAGAGGGTTTTTTTTATTTTTCAACACAACTTTCTAAAACTGACTATATTCATAAATATTAAATATCGTTTTTAAAACTCTGGTTGGATAGTTCAATATTACACAGTCTTACAACACCAACTGATCACCCTGTATTTTCAAAAAACTGCAGTTGGCCATTATTTACAGAAAAAGGAAAATGATTAAAAGGGCCTAGTAATCATGAAATCTTATGATCATAGCATCAATATCAATGTTGTACCACATTAGCTCTGGAAGTACTGCTTATAAAAACATTTATGTTCAATTTTCATTACCGATAAAACAGCAGCCACAAAATATAGCATAGGTCAAATAAATCTTATGTAACAACTTTATTATCTCATAATGGCTTATATATGTCGTATAAATTTTCCTTACTGTATTTTCAAGTCAGTAATAGATTTAGGGCTATTTCCTTATTGATTACAGTTGTCATAAAACCTCTACCTACTGATATTTTACAGTAAATTAATTTGTTATTGTTTGTAACTGTTTAACAGTCTTGTTTATAACTCACGTCACTGAACAATGGACTGATCTAGTGTGAAACGCATCTGCTGAAAAACGTCAATAAATAGTGGTTTTTTAAGTGTTATCAATAAGTAGGTATTACTAAAAAAACCTCTAGATGTACATAGCCTATTAGCTTACGGATATGAATATAGTAAATGGAAAGTAATTATTGTGTTAACTAAACGAATATTTTTGAACTTATTTGGTAACACGTTTCGAAACAATCATTTCATTTACGGAGTTAACACTCTACTCCGTGAATAATAAACAGTGAATACAAAATGATTACAACAAGCAACTTGAACTTGAAAAGTAATACATATAACTTGTAAAATGTGTTGTGCTGATACTAAACAAGGTTAATGTTTTGGCTCACGAACAAAATCTAATACCTTTTACAAAAAAGTAAGTAATGATTTGAATCATATCAAATATTGAAATGGTTTTGTAATCTATTACATTACTAAACCATTTGTCTTATATTTATTTTTTTCACTCTTAGTCTTGTGCTTCAAATATCAATCATTTAAAAATACTTCCATATCTTATAGCTTATAATATATTTTTGATTGTTGTTATCCATTGTAACTCATTTTTTCATTTACTTACCAATAGATTCTAAAATTCGACAAAACTAACGCTTAAGTGTGAATTTCAAGCACAGCACATCTTGCTTATTACAATTATTAATTTGGCCTTTCTATATGAATATCCCTCAATTAATAATAGCCTATGTAATAATAAAAAGTATTCTTGTCTTACATAAAAAATACCCAAAAGCAAGCAAATAACTTATTAATTAAAAGTCATGGGAAGTAGCATTTTCATTTTTAAATATTTATTAGGTTAACAGAACAACTTTAAAAAACTAATTATTTTTAATGTATATTTAACTCACAATTAATTTCTAAAGTCCTTAAATAAAAAAAACCTAAACACAATAATGTTTTGAAAAAGGAAAAAGCTATTTTAAATTAATTAAGTTGCAAATACCTGAAAAATAATATAATAAATAAAACCACAAACAAAATTTAAATATTTCTCAGTTTCACAGAACAAAATTTCACTAGTTGTGCTGAAAGAATTGATTATTTTTAAAATGTTGAAATATTTGTAAGAAAACAAATATTACAAACACCTTTTTATATAAGCATTTAAAATTACTAACTTTGTTCCGAGTGAAAATGGAAAATATAAAATTCAAATGCCTCAAATATTACACTGCACACTAACAAAATTAAATGAACTATCTACGATGAATGATATAAAACAGACTAGCTATCATAATTTGTAAATGTAACTTAATTTCCTTGAAATTTAATTTATGCTTATTCATGGGAAGGAGGAAAACTACAGTTTAAAAACAGGGTTTTCTCCCACATCATTCCAGAGATGCAGGAAGTTTGTGGTTAATTTATATAATAATATGACAGATATTTTTTTTCTTAACATTCAAATCTACAAACATAACCCGCATAATTACCCACAATTATTCATAAACACCTTCACTAAATAACTTTGAACAATAAACCATAACCTACATTTTATACTAGGATTATAAAACACAACATTTACAGATGGTTGTAAAGACACTAAGATTATATTAACTGTATATATCTAATTATGTGACTAATTATTTATAATTATTATTTAACTGTACCATTGTCAAAATATTGCAATTAATAAAAGTTATTGAAAACATTTTAAAAACAAGACTGCGAAAAATCATTGAGAAAAATTTTAAAATTAGAAATACTGGACCACATATAGATCCTCCGATTGTATTTTTTTACATGTCGCTCAAACATTGAATGAGTTTTACAAAACAAATGATCTTATAATTGGTAAACATAACTGGTCCTTAAAAGTCATAAAAGCTATAACAAACAAATATAACAAAATCCATAGAACTATATGACGTTTCTTAATATTATCACACTACAATACGTCATTATAATATATTTACAATTTATCCATTTAAGATAGATTTTATTTTTTAAAAACATAAAATTAGTACTGGAAACGTTAAATTACAATATATGGTAAAAATTTACAAACCCCATGTAGTTTTCCAAGACTCTATACAAGCTCAAACCTTTTCAACAAAACAAAGCAATATATTACAAAATATTACTATGTGCTGATAAAGTTCTGTGAATAAACAAAGGATTTATAAATATCCCTTTTGTCAAATTAACACTGATGAATCTTTGTATGGTTCAGTTTTTATCAATATATTTTCCAATATAAATTATAATAATTTGTGTTGCATTAACTTGTAATTAACTATAACTTTAGAGATTATTTTATTAAACCTTGAGATCAGTTTTGGTCTGAGTTGACAATGGGACATGTCTCCCGAAACAGCCGTCCTCAACATATATAAGTAAGTGCTACTATAGGTAAGTTTGTAAATATTACAAGTGTTTAGTGAAAACTAGTAGCTCACGTGAAGATTGAATCAACAAAAATTATTTTATATTTGTCATTTATTATAATTTGTATTTATAATCACAAAATGTTAAATAAAATCATATTATTACATATGATGCCGGTCAAGCTTATTACATATTAATTTATATACAATTTTTTCCTGATATCAAATCATTGTTCAATTTGTTTTGTTTATGAAAATATTTCAACAAGTTTTAGTTTTTTAGCATAAAACCATGATCAATTTTACAACTTTTTGTAGAAACACAGTTTGTTAGAACATTTTAAACTATTGTGTTCCTATGCGTTACAGCAAAGCCGACTGAAATGTTCCAACTAGTCACTTTTAATAACCTTATCTTTCTTATTCAGATACTATGTAGATACATTGCAAAACAGTTTCGTAGTGATGTTATAAAATATCACCCTTTGTTTTATTAAAATATTTTAAGTTTACATATTTTCGTGTTTTGGTGCATTTATGTTGTTTCATTTTTTCTAAATTGTATGCACTATTTATGTTTACTAGTCCTTAAAATCATTTGTTTTGCGTTTAGAGCGTATTCCGAGTAACATACATGAAAAAAATCAGAGAAGATTTGGTAAAATATTATCAAAATAAATAATACTCATGACATTTTCAGGAAAAAAATGAAAATAAAACTATAATGCAATCTTTTTAAATTTAATCAAAAATAAGAGTTATAACCTCAGTATTTAACTAATTTAATTGTTGTGGAGTTTTATTTGGTCACGTATTATCTCTTTACTCTTATACATTCTGACAGTATTGAGAGTTATTTTGTAAGGTATAAATATCTGAATTTTATTACAGACACTATTTTTACACTTGTCTATATAATTCCAAAATCTTTACAACTACGAAACAATATTTATGAACAGATGCAGATTGGGTAATTGAGAGAATGACCAGCCACCTACGAAATTTTGGAAAATTCTCCAAACCATCAAATAGGACGATATGCATAATAATTTTTTTTTATTGAGCTCGGAAAGTTATTTTTTTTCAATTCAGAGTAGGGTAAAAATTCAGTGCAGAGAAATAAGTTGTGATTGGGCTGCAGAGTGATACAGTGATGTCACGCACACCTTACGTGTGTAAATATTTGAGAACATCAATTTGGCTTATTTTTTATGGTTTTTGTATACATATATTTAAATGTACTTATAAAGTTAGGATAGATTTGGTTTTAAATTTATACATTACTAGATACCTATATTAAAATATACCTAAAAAGTGTCGAGTCAGGATAGAGTGTCAGGATAGATTTGGTTATAATTTTATTAATGATCTAAATGGTTAAATGTATAAAATTAGAACCAAATCTATTTTGACTGGACATTTCATAGGTATATTTCAATATAGATATATAAAATTAACCTTCCCTGCCAATAAAAAAAATAGTATTTATCAATATAGCTTCAAGACATTTTTTTTATTTATAAAATTTAGATTGCTAAAACACCAACTACAGTTGTGATGTCACTTTATCAATCCCGGGCCCATTTACAACTTATTCCTCCGTACTGAATTTTTACCCTACTTTAAATTTTTTAAAATAACTTTCCAAAGTCAATAAAAAAAATTCATGTACATATCATTCTATTTGGTGGTTTTGAACAATTTTCCAAAATATTGTAGGTGACCGGTCATTCTCACAATTACCGGAGATTGATTGTTTGTAAGAAATTATTAAGATCAGCGACTACCGCTCTGATCGGCAAATTTTTTTTTATTCCGGTCAATTTGACCATGCTGAACACGAATCTGAAGTTATTTTTTAAAGCAAACATAAATTAACATAAAATAAACTAACCTAACCTAATCTGACCTGACCTAACCTAGGTGCTTACCCTAGAGGTATTTTGGTGGGTAAAAAGTTGATATTGCACAGAGTTGGTTTATGTTTACTTTGGTTCGCCTTTAAAAATTAACCAACCTTGGCTGAATCCCTCCATCCACACTTTTCTGGACTATTTTTGGCAATGAAACAACCTTCCCACACATAAATTCGAAGTTGTCTGCGATCTTCACTATGTTATCGCACTTCGAACAGTCTGTCTTCGTCGGGAGTATGTTGTGCAAACATAAAGCCTCAATAACTCGCTTTTCATTGAACAAACAAGCTTCGAAAAATGAGTGACAAGATCCGTTGCAGTCCATCCTCAGAGACACTAAATAAAAACTTTTCGATTGAAACATCTGGCGGCATCTGTTGGACAATCGGAAAGCATCTTTCAGGTCCCGTGACTACTATAATCAAGATGGTTGATTTTGACTTACTGCTAAAAATAACAGATTCGTGCCGTTTTCAGTTAAAGTCACGAGAAAAAACATTTTGTGCAATCTGAGCGTTAGTAAGCACCTAGGTCAGGTCAGATTAGGTTAGTTTATTCTGTTAATTTACATTTGCTATTAAAGATAACTCCAGAATCATGTTCAGCATGGTCAAATTGGCCAGGAATAAAACAATTTCTCCGATCAGAGCGGTAGTCGCTGATCTTAATATTTACCGAAATTGCATATAAGAAAGCTATATTGTAACATATAACCTAGACATTCATATAGCAAAGTGGGAATGATATAAGAAGTAGTTCCCTAAACAGTATAAACAATTATTCTAATAAAATCACATGATAGCAAATCTGCTAAATAAATTAAAAGTTTTGAACACTTAATCCATTACAACCATACCTAAGCAAACAATAGAACAATTTTACCAGAAACACTATCTACTAGCAACAGACACATTTTAAAACTTATTGTAAAAAAGTTAGGTTCACATTACTTTTGTGTATGTTTCTTCTATAAATTATATCATTACTTATCTATGAATAAATTGTTACAGTTCTGTAAATGTTTTACTTACTATTAGTATGGCATAGCAAACTAAAATAATCTGTTTAAACTAAACAATAATCTGAGTTTAACTAAATGAAACAGATTTAATTTTTTTTTAACTTAAGTGATACTCCAAAGTATTATTATTACATAGTTATCTTATTAGATCTAAATATATAACTGGAAATAAAAACAGTAACATGATACTATATAAGGAATTACTCAAAACAGAATATTTAAGACTATAAAATTAAAGCCCCTTTTCAACTTCCTTACAGCTTTTCCTGGTATCTATATCTTTATAGAACAATGATATTTTAACTCAAGACAAGGATTCACATCATAATTCTTTTCACATTTATTATCTACCCTGAACAGGGTTTAATAAAAAGATGAATCGGCAGTTTATTACGTTAATTCACATACATTTAATATAAAACTTACTTGTCTTGACCTGATGTTAGTCTAACTGTACAAAACAGGATAAACCAATTATACAATTCGTTTTTACAAAAGGTTAGAAATACGTTATAAATATTTTAGTGCAATTTTACCTGAACTTCTTTCAATATTTTAATACCATCAGAAAAAATTAGAAACGGAAATTCTTCATTTTTATTTTGTGAAACACAAATTATTACTACATTTAAAAACTAACCTTATATTACAACCAATATATAGGCAAGACTGCCAACAAAATTAATATCTTTATTTACAAATTACAACGCACTCTAGACTCTACAATTACATTCCTCCTGTTTTATTCGCCTAGGGTTTGTAGCCTGAGAGCCAGTTTTCCAGAAAACATTGAAAAAGCCTTGCGTGCGTGTATGTATATATATATATATATATATATATATATATATATATATATATATATATATATATATATATATATATATACAGTATATTAGTCACAAAGGACTTATTACAAAACACTTTATGTTTATAAGAGTCAACACACTTTACAGATATATTTGTCTTATTTCATTATTAAGATATTCTTCTAATATTTGTTTCATATTCAGTTACGAAGGTGCTACTATTTGTATAGAAAAATATTTATTGTTTATTTGTATGCATTTTCTACTTTCCTAAGTAGTTCATCCGATTAACACAAAACTTAAAAAGTTATTAAATACACTCCTAGGATAGTCAGGTACATTTAGCCTATAGCCCGATTTCCTTTACCTATATGTTTCTAGTAAAAAAAAAAAACGTTAAAAATGCGTCGGCCTACTTTTCTGACCAAGGATTTATTCTCTTATACTGAAATTAAGAATTATAAGAATTGAACTAATAACCAATAGATGGTTATTAGGCTGTACTCGGTTGGTTAGGTTATTAATTTGTAACCAATAGATGGTTATTAGACGGCGATAATAAGATAATCAAGCTATGACGTACAGCTGATACTTCAATGAAAATAAGATTTCATGCAATTTTTATATTTGGGTTAGCTCGTTAAACAGATGTTTTAACCCATTAGTTATATTACTTTATTTACTGTATAATCTCATGATAAAATACTTCTGAATTGAAAACTTCTTTAATTTATTTAGAGTAATTTGAATATTATAATTTACAAAATAAATATTACAACATTATTTTAATATCTTATTACATTTTTGCTATTACTTGCGACCAGGTATGTAATTAACAACCTGCTCGTCATGAGCAGCAGCAATATTTCAATATTTTAATGTAATAAATATGGATTACATTTTTTTATGTTAACGTATTATATGAGTGTAAGGGATATATAATTAGATTAAATTGATTTTTCTCTAAGAAAATACGAATTATACGTTATGTTTTCGCCAAGTCCTAGATATATTTATTGAAATTTGTTTAGTAACTATGATGTTGAATTATTTCATATATATTGGGCAGTGGCTATTGGCCCTATTTATTTTTCAGTGACTATAGGTAGGCTACATTGTTGGATATGATTTTAAATAAATCGAAAATTTTTGTATATAACAATAAACATTTTATTTCCGATTAAAATTTCCCTTTTTATTCCTGTTCAAATTAAATATTTATATATAAGACAGAGCAAATTCTGTCCTGTCAGCTATTATGTTCCTAAATACTAAATTAAGTTTAGCTAAATTTAACCTACGTTTATTAACTGTTTTAACAAGTATAAAGCTCAGTGGGTCAGCTATTAGAAAATATTTTCAACTTTCGGGAACGTTTATTTAAAATGAACATCAGCGCTCAGTTAAAAATAACTTATTAAATTAAAGATTGGTAATATCACAGAATTCAAGTTTTTTTAACTGTAGATGTTGGCATTACTGAACAGAGTCAAGTGATAGTAACAATCGAAAACGTATTTTAAATATTTTTAAACTAAAAATTAAAAGTAATTCTTAATTGAAGTTACACATATAATAAAAACAATTTTCAATTGCAAACATTGATGAACGTTTTTTAAAGTTTTATATTTTATTGTTTTGATTTGAAAGTAATTATAGAATTGGACAACAGTGTTTGAAATAATAACAGTTTCAAAAAAAGATTATATACAGTTTAAAAAAATAAATTTGTGTTATATATTTTTTTTAATACAAAGTACATGGTTGAGTTTCAAGTTCACTTCACCATTTCCTTTGCCTTAAAATAAAATGTTTGTTTTATTGGAAAAATTATGAATTACTAAAACAATTAAATTTTTGTTTAATACTGAGTTACCTACAGTTTTAGGGATTGATAAAATTGGCAGGAGCATTTTGTGAGACATATTTCGGTTTTATTTCTGAAAGACTACTTGAGGCAAATTTATGACATCTTTTTAATACTTGCAGTTTTTGTGTTGTACATCAATCGATTTTTCTTCACCCAAAAAAGGTATAATCTTTTTATTGTTCATTTTTTAAAATAAAAGTCATATAGAATATAATTTCTTTTTATGAAAATAATACTTCAAAGAAATTGATCATTAGAATTTCTAATTTATATGTCAAAAGTTTAAACTATGTACATTGTAGAATTTATCAATTAATTCTTGAATTTTGTAGTCCATTACGTTCGGAGAATCATATTAATCACTTAAACAATTATTTAAGTGATTAATTATCAATTAATTTTGCTATTGAATTTTTTGAAGATATTGAAATTAATTGTCTTTGTTGGTAAAAGCACATGTTTCAACAAAAAATTGGAAAAACGTACTGAATCTTAATAGTTTGCTTCTTATTATTGTAAGTGGATTATTTTTACCTTTTCTGTTCTGTCAGGAATATCAGAATTATATTCCATGTATTTGAAAAAAAACAACAAAATATTAAGTTAAGTATATAAAGTATAAGGTAGTATAAGTATTATAATTATGCTACTGGGCTTTCAATTGCCTTTAATAAAGGGGTAGTAAGACTTATGTTAGAAGAATTTCTTATATGTGACATAGAACATAAAACTATTATGAACGAATACACGAATTCTCCTAAAATTGAAGTTTTGATGAGTTAAAATAAGATTTTTTTATAAACATTGAAGAAGTATTGAGTAACAGAGCAGACCTTATTATTCAAACTTGTCCAATAATACAAAAACTTGAATATATAAAGATTTATCCTTTCATCTTTAAAATTCAATCAAGTTATTTAAAGAAATTTAAAAAAATTATGAGTAACAGGTTTGGCTTTGTCAATTTAACGACTGTTTCAAAATGCGTCAGCAAGTAAGTTAATAGTTTTCACTTAGTTTTTCCAAATAATTACTTATAATAAAAAATTATCCAGAAGAAGAGTTGGTATTGCTAAAAATTACATTTTCACAGTCCAGGATACGATTAATTTAG
The DNA here is from genome assembly GCA_036971475.1 of Prosapia bicincta. Lineage (NCBI taxonomy): Eukaryota > Metazoa > Arthropoda > Insecta > Hemiptera > Cercopidae > Prosapia > Prosapia bicincta. The sequence continues at coordinate 471,277 of JBAIZL010000139.1, forward strand.
CTGTCTTTTTACTATTAAATTAAGAGAAATAAAAACAAGACAAAACCTGTTGTAGAAAATCATAAACTATCAGCAACCCCCATATGGATGAATTAGAAAAAAGTATACATTTCAAAATAATCCCATCATGAATGTTACGAAAATGGTTTAAGAAGTAAAAAAAAAGGAATTTAATGCAGCGATGGTCCAAACAGCCAATGTTAACACAGTATAAAGTCACTGCTAGCATAGACAACTTGTGTTTTCCCAAGAACCTATTACAGTCATTTTTGTTAAGATATTAAATTGTTGCTAATATCATTGTAGTAATTTTTAGATGGGCTCAAATTGTTCAGTTTGATGTCAGCTTTTATACTGTGGAGTTTGTTTCTATGTTTTTTTGCCACAAGAAAATGAATAGTGTCTTAAACAAAATCCATATCACTCTTTGTCAGTAAGTTTATTGTTTTCCATATTTAATTACATCATATAATTAAAGTTAATTATACAATTTTATCTAGTTAGTTTTATACTAATAATTCTTAAAACTAAGTTTTTTAGTTATTTAAAATTTTCATTTTTATAAAATAATTGAAATATCACACTTATTAGAAAGAAACACATAGAATACTAAATATATAAAAATCAATGAAAATTACAAAAACCACAAATTTAAAAAATAAAATCCAAAGTAAAAAGCTTTAGAAACAATTTTATCGACAATTGTAAATTTATGATATAAACCATTTATTTCGAATAAGATATATAAGCCAATAAACTTCAAATTCACAAAAAAAATAATAAAATAAAAATACTTGAAGAAACAATCAAAACTAATGACAAACCCAAAACTAAAAACACAAAAAAATATCTTTATAATTGAAACAATCTTGCAGTAAACTTTGCGGATAACTTGAATTAAGATAAAATAATTAATATAGCTAAAATGAAACATAGCATAGTTAAGCTATCTATGTGTATCCGATCGTACATATTTAAAATGGTTTTCTATTTTAAAAAAAGTTTCTGGAGAATATTTCTGTTCCGATTTCTTCTCACTCATTACTTTCTCTACTTTTGTAACAGGTACTATTGGTAAAGGAAAAGCTTGGCGTTTCTTAAATGTATTAAAATTATAAGTACAGTATTATAACATTTTAGGTATTTTCTATTAAAAGGTTTATTATTAATATTTCAAGTGCAAGTTATTTCCTGTTCCTAACATTGCCACATTAACTTTTCTTGTCTTGTTTCTGAAAGCCTTCATCAATCAGAACTTCCTAACAAATAGAATAGTATAGAGAGTTCTCTGAAATTCGTGAACAATGCTGGGAATATCAGATACGGCTACTCTCCAAATATTACAAAAGCTATAGCATATTATCAATAACAACTAGAACCTTTTTACAATAAGATCGGAATATTGGAGAGTACAGTTTAGAATTTAGAATGTGCAAAATTCATTTCTTGAAATATTAAATTTAAATTTTAAAAAGTAGTAAATAAGTTTTGTTATGCTGATGTAATTGTGAGAACATAAATCAATACTATATTCTGATTCTCTGCTACAAAAAAGTGTAAAGCCTGCTATTACAAGGCAGGGGCATCTTATAAACAGGCTTTTTTGTCTATTTGGTTTTATTTTGTTTTTTAATCAAGATTGGTATAATTTGTCGGTCTGCAGTGATGTAGGGTCGTATTTACAGCAGTATTTAAATAGAAAACTTATACTCAACACAATAAAGTTATTTTCCCTTTCCCTCCTATAATTTGTTGGAGTTATCTCCATTAGTGTTATGATGAATTAGAATTTTTATAATAACAACATCCAAAATTTACATGATTATTTAGGTTATATTATTTGAAGTATGTAATATTATATACAAGCATTTAAAAATACATAAAATAATTAATTTTTAATTGCTGGAGTAGGCACTTGAGTGGTTGAGTAGCTTACTATTGTTATCATTTTGAAAACATTTATTTCACATAAACAGACTTTTTAAAAAATATTCTTATAAATAATGGGAGTATAAATTAACTATTTGTATTAGTTGAGAGAGTGTTTTGAAAAAATCACTAAAATCTATTTTAAAGTGATTTAAAATAATATGTCAAAATAAATATATATCAATTACTACAAAAAGCTTGTTTTTAAATATGTTTGATATATATATATATATATATATATATATATATATATATATATATATATATATATATATATATATATTACAACTTGAATAAATCCTTGAATTTTGTAGTCCATTATGTTCGGTGAATCTTAATTAATCACTCTAACAATAGGTAATGACTATCCGAACTTTAAATTCGGATAGTCATAAACTATTGTTAAAGTGATTAATTTAATAAATCATTTAAAAAGATTCAAGGCAATTAAAAAAAAAATCTAATTTAGCGTAAAAATAAGATAATAATGAATAAATATAAATATCTTTCTTCTTGGTAGAAATACTAGCTTTCAATATTCTATTTTGGAGTTTTGAATGTAAAATACTCTTTGCAGCTTGTCTAGAACAGATTCTGGTCTTCATTCTTCTTATGAATCACTGTAACTGCATTTGTCACTTTTCAGTTTCATGTTTTTCTTCAGTGAAATCACACACTTCTTTATCTTCAATTGATACTCCTAAAATACTTTTGGTTTTTGTTAACCAGCGGTGTAATTTGTTTACACTATAACTCAGGTATTGTAATTGGCATGGTATTGTAGTTTTCACTGAAGATATAAAATTTTACTAAAGGCACAAAATGCCTAAACTATTTCATAAATAAAAATTTCATATGAGTGATGACATTGTAGTCCAAAACAAATTTTAAAATACACAAAAAATAATGTACACCAACAACAAAGATAAACTACAAGTACCAGGCATATACAAACTGAACTGCGACGAATGTAACAAATTCTACATTGGACAAACAGGTCGCAGCTTTAAACAAAGAGTCGAGGAACACTGCTTGCTTTATAATGAAATCTATCGTATGAAACATAAACAAACAATGAGGAAGCTAATTTGATTTCAGATAAAAATTCTTTTCAATAGAAAAAAGGTTTTTTACAAAATTTATATTCAAAGAGAAATATATTTTTTGTATAATTTAACATCAAGGACAAACAGATCATAGCTTTGAACAAAGAGTCGAGGAACACAAACAGAACACCAACTCAACATTTTACAATCACATAAAAGAAACAGGACACAAATACATGGACATTTACCATAACTTAGAAATCCTACACATCAACAAAAGAAAACCACATCTCAACACACTAGAACAATATGAAATTTACAGACACAAAAACACAAAGTACAAACTTATTAATCGAACAAACACAATACAAATCACCCATACTCTTTGATACTATCGAAAACCTGCCTTTAAAACCGTCACTGCTTGACCCGACAACTCCAAGCAGAAAAAACACTGATGAAGATCTCCACATAGCGATCGAAAATGTTCTGTCTCAGTATGTTTCAACAAGTTTACAAAATTTAAAGTTCGGATAGTCATAAACTATTGTTTAAGTGATTATATATATATATATATATATATATATATATATATTTTTTTTTTTTTTTTTTTTTTTTTTTTTTTTTTTTTTTTTCCCAATAACCTTATCTCTTTTCCTCTGACAGACTTATATAAACTATAATCACTCATATGCTCATGGAAACAATTTATATATATATATCTTTAATCTGTGCATCTGTGTCATCTGATTTCTACTCTACACAATCTGTGATTACAACTTATATTTATTTTATTTCATTCTCTCATATTTCTTTTTGTGTTTTCTCTTCGATTGACAAAGACCACTGTGTGGTTGAAATATATCATTGTTTAAATGCTTTTATGTGTTTCTATTTCAAGACTACAGTGTGGACTCTTACCAAGGTAAGTCTGTCAGTCTCCTAGTCCAAAAAATCTATATATATATATATATATATATATATATATATATATATATATATATATATATATATATATATATATATTTGTTGTTCCATCTTCATGTAAGCTACTAGTTCTCACTAAAAACACTTGTAAATATGTTACAACTGGCCTGTAGTAGTATTTACTTATATTTGTTGAGGACGGCCGTTTCTGGAGATATGTTCCATTATCAACTCAGGCCTTAACTGATCAATGGGTCTGATCAGTTATGGTCTAAGTTGACAATGAGACACCAAAAATAAAACTAAAATATAGTTATAAGTAACCTAAACTACATTTATTTGTATTATATTAAGGAATACAAAGATGAATTTGTGATAGGTTATTCATTAACTGATTATTATATTCAGCTACAAAAGTACTTTCATAATTAATTTAGAAAATGGTTAGAATTTGAACTCATATCTAATGTAATACTGTCTATATCCATTACATGTTGATTTTAGAGCTTATTCTGCTAAACCTTAATTGTCTGACCCAATTGCACTTAATATATGCCAAATGTTCTTTAACCACATTAAGAATCATCCTTTATGCCTCACCTGTATACACCCTGTGACACATGTCACTATTTATAATTTAGAAATACCTTTATAAATAACACATACTATTAAATACAGTAATATTACGCTTATTACAATGATCCCGATTATTAAAAATATATCTATTATTACTAGTAAACAAACATTCTTTGAGCTTAACTTGTGAGGTTATGTTAGAAACAAATAAAAACATACACAAAACTCACAAACTAATCATTTATTTACTAAGTTTTAATGATAAAGTCATCATCATCAGTGAGTGTTACTACTACAAACTCTAACTTACAACTGTTGTAACTTATAACTGTTGTTACTAGTACTTTTTCTATAAATATGAAATTCAATAGATGGTTTATTATTAACACATAAAATATCTAAAAATGTTAAATAATTAACTAAAACTCCGTAAATATGTTACACCTGCCTATAGAAGATCTTACTTTTATCATTGTTAAGGAAAACCATTTGGGAGATGAGTTTAATGTCAACTCAGACCGAAAATCTAACTCTGAGTTATAGTCTGAGTTGACAATGGGACACATCTCTCGAAATGATCATCCTCAACAATTATAAAACTAAGTGGTACTATAGGCAAGTGTAGCATATTTACAAGTGTTTTTGGTTAAAAACTAGTAGCTCATGTGAAGATAGATCAATTAATGTTAAATAGTTATTGATTTTAATTTCATCAGTAGATTTGATTAAACTATGCATGCTGTTAATTTGGATAACTAAATCTTAAATCTGATTGCTACTTTTTTTAATCTGGATAACTTTGTTAGTTGGTTATTTATTACATCACACTCAGCTTTTCTTCGTTTGCTTGCTGAGCTCTTTCAATACAAATATAAAATGAGGCCTAAAAAATTGATTTTAGATGAGGAAGCACTCACTAGACTAATCGTCGAAAGTGGTTTTTAAGATATTGCTTTAAAGAGTTTATTTACTCAATGTTAGATTATAGGGTTTGCACATGGTTTTTAATTTTTTCCATTAAAATTTGATGCCAGAATTTTGTGAGGAATGTATGTACCATAGTTTCAATATTTCTCTACCAGGATATGCAATTATCTCAATTTTCAAGAAATGGTGCTCGATCTAGTAGCCCTGGCTGTCTGCTCACTGAGTCTTTAATATATTAATATGCAGAATAAAAAGGCTTACTTTGTTTTAATATTATGTCTGGATATCAGAGGCTCCATATATGAGAGGGCCTGATATGAGAGGTTTTACTGTAGTTTTGTTTCTTTTATTCAATTTAAGATGAAATCAAATATTAAACATTTTTGAATTTTTAAAAGAAATTTGATGTTCCAATACCGGTTGGTATACCTTATTTTTCATGTTACAGGTTTTCTTTACCTGATTTTTTAATATACGGTACTCTAAAATCTAACAAGATAACTTTTTTTATTTTGTAAATGTCAAGTTTGTAATTGTTCAAGAGCAGGTACGAGTATACTGGTACTCCCACCATAGTAGTAGTTATATGGTTATAAGTTCAATCCATCCTAAACTGATAGTTTTGCCTATTTAAGATAGCAACACATGTCCACAACCATTTATAAAGCAGTAAATTTGGAAGAGGAAACACAAGATTTTTTTTGCGTTCAACTAGATTAGTGAGAGTAATGACAAATTAAGCTAAAGGAATTCCATTAGAAATTAAAATAACAGATGTAGCTTTGATTCACAAAACAACAGCTTTGATTTGTTATTGCTAGAATATGTTTAGAAACTGGTACTATATAACTGGTAATAAAAACCAAAGTACATAGTAAAATGTTTGAAAATGCGATCATTACCTCATTGGATTTAGAAATATCAAGACAAAAGTACAGTTAAACTCACTAATCTAGACTTATTGGGGAGGGGTAACCCATGTTCGAATTACTAAGTTCAAGTTTTTCTTATATACAAATTTTCCTCAAACATATTGTGAAATTGAATGATATAAGCAAGTATTGTACTGTAATATAGTACACTTCCTGCTTATTTAAAAAATAAAGGATTTTTTAAAATTAATTTTTAGAAATATAAATAAAAAAAGACAGAAATTTAATGAATCTTATGTCCACATTTGTTGATTCCATCTTCGCGTGAGCTACTAGTAATCACTTTCAACTTTTTTAAAAAAATGTTTCAACTTGCCTATAGTAGCATTTACTTTTTTTTTGTTGAGGACGGCCGTTTCGGGAGATGTGTCCCTTTGTCAACTCAGACCGTAACTCAAGTTACTCGGAGTTACGGTCTGAGTTGACAAAGGGACACATCTCCCGAAACGGCCGTCCTCAACAAAAAAAAAGTAAGTGCTACTATAGGCAAGTTGAAACATTTTTTTAAAAAAAGTTGTAAGTGAATCTTATGTGTTAAATAAGAAACTAAAATGATGCACAAAAAAAGTCCAGTTAAACAAAATATAGGTCTAGCCAACTTATGGTGCACTACAGGTCATACGGTTCTGTAGTGTAATATTTTGGAAATCTCTAGTAGTAGGAATTAGAAAGAAGATATACAACATAGTACATTCTAGTAATTGAAATAAAAACAAACTATAATGGGATTGTTTATTAACTTGGACAAAGAAACTGAAAATTATTTGTGGTCTGCCTCTTATTATTATTTGGTGAACAGTTCTTGCTTCATAGAGACAAATCAAATTTTTGAAAATCTTGGTCATCATTAATAATAATCTTTAAACTTTTAAATGTTTTAAACTAGAAGTTTCTTGATGTAATCATCTTGAATTCATTGATTAAACTAATTTTACACTACTTAACTAAGTGAATACGTAATTGCTTACTTGCTGACGCGTTTCAAAACGATCGTTCCTTTTTTGAAGCTAATCTTCTACTGATTGAGTAGAAGCTTAGCTTCGAAAAAGGAACGATCGTTTTGAAATGCGTCAGCAAGTAAGCAATTACGTATTTACTTAGTTAAGTAGTGTAAAATTAGTTTTAAACTTGCCTATAGTAGCACTTACTTTGCTTGTTGAGGACGGCCGTTTCAGGAGATGTGTCCCTTTGCCAACTCAGACCGTAACTGATCTCAAGGTTTACGTAGGTTAGGGTGGGGGTGGGATATTTTAGTGGTGTGGGTGTATTTTGTGTGTATTAGGAATTATGCTGTAATGTGTAATGAGTTGTAATGTAATTGTGTATTGAGTATGTGTAGGGTGAAGTTTGAAGTGCCTGTATATTTCGTATTGTTCGGTTGTGTAGCGTTGGTTATTTCTGTGATGTTTATGAAGAATTTGTAGGTTAGATATTATGTCTATGTAGTCATGTTTTGTGGAGTTGAGATGATCGCCGGCGAAGTTTGATTGGTAGTTATTGTTTTTTAGTGCTTTTATATGTTCTTGGTAACATGTGTAGAATAAACTCCCTGTCTGGCCTATGTAAAAACTGGGGCATGAACTGCAAGTTAGTTTGTAAAATCCAGTGGTGTTGTTACGGTCTGAGTTGACAAAGGGACACATCTCCCGAAACGGCCGTCCTCAACAAGCAAAGTAAGTGCTACTATAGGCAAGTTTAAAACATTTAAAAGTGTTTAGTGATTACTAGTAGCTCATGCGAAGATGGAATCAACAAGTGTTAATAATCTTTACATGTTTTAACACATTGATTGTGATATCAATGAACCATGTTTGGCCAAGGGTACAGCTATTGTAATCTATATCGTAAACTAGTCATTTTTGTCAAGACTCTTTCCCAATATTGTTGCTAATACAATTGTAGAAGTTGCTGGTATAGCTCAGTTTGATATCTGCTTTCACACAGTGAAATCTATTTCTCCATATTGTTCATTAAAAAAAAAACATACCCTTGGTTGTCAGTTTGTCTAGTTAGGGTTCTTAGACATGTCAAAGAATTTAAATCTGGAAAATGAAAATCTCTGTGAGAAATCAGAAATGTCTTAATTACAAAATAGTGAATACTGTAGTGGAAAATGCAAGTATTATTACTTAACAAGCGCTGTTAAAGTTTTTAAAAAACAATATTTTTTTTTTGTAAGGGGAAAAATATTGTGTATACGGTAATCTTGTATAAATTTATCAGTATATTGCTATTCTAAAAATTATTTTTCCACAAAGATTTAAACAGACACATATTAATTAGATATAGCATATTTTTTAGCTGCTAATATAGGAAGTAGTTAACTGAAATCCCAATAGAGTGCTGGAGCTTCATATACCTTTTAGCTGCTAATACAAGAAGTAGTTAACTAAAACCCCAGTAGAGTGCAGGAGCTTTACAATGGATGGTGAGTAATGTTTGTAATGTAACCAAGATATCTACTTTTATATCCTGACACAGAAATTCAGAGTTGATTCATTGTGCATGGTATTAAAGTCTGATGAAGTCAAGCTGTAGCTTTGATTATTAGTTGTATTTTTGTAGGTATGTAGCCCTAGCAAAAATAAGGGGCTACAAGAAGAAAACAATATATATTTCTATAAAACATGTGTCCCTAAGATTGCCCTTACTCTTACTCATGTTTTTCTCAAATGATATTTATATTATGGTCTTTATATTTTGAAAATATCTTTTCCTGTTTTTTTTATTTATTTAGGCAAATTCAATAAAACTGAAAACTTAACACTCCTTTTTTTACTTAAGGTTGTAGACTAATTATTATTCAAATACCTCTTCTGTTATAATTTATTTACTCATTTTTGTGTATGAATTTGAAAAGTAAATTACCTTTAAACAAATTTCAAAAACCCAACTATTTTGGAATTATAGGCAAAGGCAGATTCTACTCCTTATGGCTTATCAAAAATTAATATTATATTGACAAAGCATAAAAATGAATAAAACCAACTGCAAAAATACTTGATAATTAGAAAGACTAAGAGTCGCAAAGTATTTATTCTCTAACATCAAAGATATTCTCGACTAAATTAAGAATAAATTGGAAACATTTGAAATGCTATGAAATTTAAACACTGGTTTTGTAGAAAATAAAATTACCCTATGTTTTATTTTGAAAAATCCTGAAGTACTTTTTTAAATTATTAGTAACTATAGCATAACTGTGTTCTAAGTATTTACTTAGTTATGTTATATTTACTTATAATTTAACCAGTGAATTCAAGATGATTACGACAAGCAACTTTTTTAAACCTTACATTATAGAACATCCAGCTTTAAAAGGTCAGAAATCATTTTTTGAGTGAAAAACCAATTATGGTTAATATCAAATATTAGTCATCCAGTGTCTGTACATAATATTGCTTGTAGATAATATAGCTTGCCAAAGGTAGTGCTGGCGTTCATTCTTTCATCAGAAGAAAGGTTGAAAGATGCTCTTAGTCCTTATAGACGAGCCTAGAGATCAGCCATGAGGTAAACACATTTAGTTTTGATATTACTGTCAATCATTAGACTGACTCCACATAGCTCTTTCTCTCTTGCACAATCCCTGTACTTAGTCGCTCTTTATACACAGATACTACTGTTACCACAGATAAAATATCCAGGAAGTAAAGGCAGGTTAAAATGCAAGAATAAGTATTTTTTAACATTGGCACTTATGTAATATTTAACATCTGCTAGGTAAATAAGAGTCCATAACTAAGCAATTCATATATCATAATTTTGTTCAATCTTTGAGAAATAAAAAGTGTCTTAAAAAAATTGTAACTATTGTTTAGTTAGTATCATTACTAACTTGTTGAAAAACTGTTATTAATAATCACTTTAACCACTTTGATTAAGACACAATATCAAGAGCACAGTGGTACAATATATTACAATAAAAATATTGAAAAGAACCCCAATACCACAAAAATAATCAAAAATAACAAATAAGACAAGTTACTTAAGATTAAACCCTTATGTACATTTCGATGACCATGTCATCATCATCAGAGGGTCTTGTTACAAAACACAATCTAGCACACAAGAAGTTACAAACTAGAATGATGTTCATTCTAGTTTGTAACTTCTTGTGTGCTAGATTGTGTTTTGTAACAAGACCCTCTGATGATGATGACATGGTCATCGAAATGTACATAAGGGTTTAATCTTAAGTAACTTGTCTTATTTGTTATTTTTGATTATTTTTGTGGTATTGGGGTTCTTTTCAATATTTTTATTGTAACACTTTGATTAAGATTCACCGAACGTAATGGTTTACAAAATTCAAGAATGTTATTAATAAATCAACAAAATATATCTAAATTAAACTAGAGGTTATTCTCTCACATGAGAAAATGACTGTAAAAAAATATTGATCACATGAGATAATGAAGCCTTTTAATAAGTACTAACAAAGGGCTCCCTTAAAATTTCGAAGTACAGTCCGCTAATGATTGTGACAAGTTATTTTATCAATTCATACATAGTTTCGCAATACATCACATTTTGTGGTCAGCATTTTGTTCAATGATTAAAAAAAAAATATTTCTCCAATGTATTGTTATAGTGACATCAACTTTCAAAGTGTTAAATCTTAACTGTCTCTAAAACTGGATTTGTTACATAAAAGCATTAAGTTCCATTTTGTATTTATTTAAAAGCTGCATTGAAACATAAAATAATAACTGATTTTTCATTTTAATTTAAAGCAACACTTTATTCAAAACATATTTTATAGCAACCTTTTGATCAGCTACAAGTAATGATTAATTAAAAGTTTTATTTGTACAATGTTTATAAATTATATTTAAAAAGTACTTAGCTAAGTGAATACGTATTTAAGTACTTTTTCAATATAGTTTAATCAGTGAATTCAAGATGATTACATCAAGCAACTTTAATGTTTATAAAGTTGTTATCCTGAGGGGAAACTTCAGAATTTTTAGATATAAAAGACAATAAAACCAATTAATGACTTTTACGCTATTTTATGACTATCCGAACTTTAATTTAAATTGTAAATGTGTGAAAACTTACTGAAACAGAAACAGAATATTTTTGATTACTCAGTGATGATCTTCATCAGTGTCTCTGATGAAGATCGCTACAGGAAAATTTAAAGTTCGGATAGTCATAAACTATTGTTTAAAAGATTAATAAATTAAAGTTCAGATAGTTATAAACTAATGAAAAAGTGATTAATTAAGTTTCACCGAAAGTAATGGAGTACAAAATTCAAGAGATTAAAACGAACCTAAGAAAATTCTTCATAAATTTCAGTCAATGATTTTAATCTTATGTAAAACTGATAACATCACTTATTACACTTTGACATTACTTGTGAGCAGAGATTCTGTTAATTATAACTTTTTAATTGTTAACTTATACTTAAATTAACAACTTATATATAACAGAATGTCTGGTTGCAACTAATTTCAAAGTGTAACAAGTAATTAACAGTCCGCTCGTCATGAACAACAAGATTTTGAAAGTTGATAAGTTTATTTTTTTAAAATACAAGTTTAATTTGAAATGATTTTTCTGTTTCAGGTTTTTGATCCTACCGTCAAAAGGTTAGTGTTAGGTTAAATATGTGCATGTTTAAAATATTTAACATGGTTTTGGAAGTTTCATTTATATAGAAATAGTAAACATGTTAGCTAATCGTGTTATATTTTCATCCTTACCTTCGTCATATCTTTATTTTTCAATTCTTTTTTAAAGTTATTGATTCTCATCTTCTGTAAAATAAACAGAAATGTTACGGTTGGGTTTAATATTTGACTAATTTGGACAAAATGTAGGCCTACTTCTTTCCAAGTTACTTTAATTTTGGTTGCATTTTTTTTTAATTTTAAGGGTTTTTATTCTCAGATTGGAAGAAGCCTGTAACTCTTCTGTTAGTATTAAGGTATATTTAAATTTCCACCCAATTGTTGAATCTCAGTTACACAAAGGAATTATTTAATTCTTTGAAAAATTGTTAAAAGTATTAAATCTGTCATTTGTTGGTAGTTTCTGTAAGCAGTTAGATAGCTCAACAATTATCTCCCTAACCAATTTTACTCTTTTCCTGTTTCATTTCATTTCTTAAATTTTGTTTTACGCAGATTAAAAACACTTTTGTAAATACATTAAAAATCATTTCAATCATAGTACTTTATAAAAATTTAATAAAAATAATAACAAAGATTTTTTAGTCTGACTTATTGAAATTTAAATAAAATAACTGTTACAAATAGCATAAGAATATTAAAAAAATGTATAAGTTTGCAAAATTTTACATTTTTATTAGTAGTCTAAATTTTAAATATTTTAATTCAAAATAATAATTTTTGTGAAACGATAACTTTAAAATTAAATCAAATAATGCAATAAAAATAAATAATACTGTACACGTTTTTGTGGTTTATAATTCATCTACTTATTGGTCAGGAGTATTGATCTGTTTTTCTGCACTTTCTAGAACTGATACCAGTACCCTTAGAAAGATTAAAATAATTGTGTTGGGATGTATTATTTCAGGATATTGTAAAGATGTGTTTGTTTCAGAATTTTCAGTTCTTCAAAACATACCTACAATACAAATTTTTTTAATCAACATCTTAATAAAAATAAGAGAAAATATGAGAACAGTTTCAACAGCTCGATTAGACTTTTTTGTTTTATAGCAGTTTAAGTACTAGTTTTGTATGAGACTATAGGTATATAAAATATGTATTAGTTTTGTTATGAAACAAGAAATATTTGATTTTTATGAAAATTAATATAGAAGAGATGCTTCTTTTGAAGAATAAAGAAGAGGTATCATATCAAACAATGGTGAGTAATAATATTTTATAATAATAATATTTTTTATCTTAATTATTATAATTTTGAGTAAATTTTTGGAGTTTGTGATATTAAAATGCGACTGACAATTTGTTGGTCCCCTTTGTGAGATCTATCTTAGACACCAGTCTGTGTGATCTCCTTGTGTGCCTCAGACTGTATCTGTATTTGTTAGGCATTTTTTATTTGTTGAAATGTATTTAATCTATGATTTCTCTTGTCAAGGTCTTGGTGTGAGAAGAGCACATTGGGGATAAACTTTACAGGCTCCAGTCATTTTGGATTTCGTCCATCAATTGATTTGTATAGTCACCTTCCATTGAAAATCAAAGTCCATTATTTGAAGTTAGAAAAGAAGGGACAAATAAAAAGGTAAATACGTTTTAACTACGGACCTTATGTAATATACATGTGGATCAGTGTAAAACATTTACAACTAGAGTTTGTAGTAGCAACACTCACTGATGATAATGACTTTGTCATTGAAGAGTCAGTAAATGATTAAGTTGTGAGTTTTGTGTATGTCTTTTACTTGTTTTAACATAACTTCACAAGCTAAACTCAAAGAATAGTTGTATAGTGTAATACACAGTTTTCTTTTTCTTATTTTCTTTTGGCAATGTAGTCATATTCTAACAAGCCTAATGTCTTGATTGGTTACCTAATTTGACGTTGATAATTATTATTTTCTTGCTATTGTAATAAGTTTTAGTCTTGGAAATGGCTTTAAAGCACATTAAATTTACAGTTACAAATGAGTAAAATGTCAACAAAAATGTTAAATTAAATTTAATGACTATATATTGTCTTGTGATATTGGTCAGAGTCCTGATAATTTATTACTACGGCTTAACCCTTTGGTTGTTCAAATTTCAAAAGTGTTCAGATTTTCAACATGTGTTTTACTACAAATGTTCGTCTTGAGTTGGCCTTTTTTGATAAAAAAATTAATCTTGATCTTTAGTTCATTTAAGAAAAAACAAGTGATCAAAAACCTTTTAAAAGTCAATTCCTACTTAAATCAAAAGGAAAATATTTGTTTTAGTTACTTTTTATTAAATAATTACAACTAATATAAATCAGTTACATACCTATGTAATAAAACAGCTGTTCTGGCATATATTCTATAATCTAAAATCAGCTGTTTTATGATAACTTACCATACCACTTATTTTACCTATATCACTGGAAATAAATAACTATATTGCATACCTTGCCCCTTTTGTGAAAATGTTCTCCCATATAAAACTAAAATTAATTTATTATTAAGTTTGAACAGCCTAATGAATAAGTGAACTATTTATAAAAAACTATATAAACATCAAATGACATCCACTGTAAGTTTAAAAAAATGTATTTGAACTTGAGTAGATACATAAAAAGTATTTTATTAACGACCGAAACTTTGAACCATATATATATATATATATGTATATATAATTAATAAATTAAAAGTACTTCAAAATCAAGAATAGTTTTAATACATATATTACTCAAAACTATTCTTGTTTTTGAAATATTTTTAATTTATTAACTTTATTACATGAAAACATATCACCATATTATACATATATATATGTATGTATATATAATTAATAAATTAAAAGTACTTCAAAATCAAGAATAGTTTTAATACATATATTACTCAAAACTATTCTTGTTTTTGAAATATTTTTAATTTATTAACTTTATTACATGAAAACATATCACCATATTATACATACATATATATATATATATATATATATATATATATATATATATATATATATATATATATATATATTTAGGTTAGTTTTGGTTGGTAAAGATTATTTAGTTTTTGGACTAGGAGACTGACAGACTTACCTTGGTAAGAGTCCACTCTGTAGTCTTGAAATAGAAACACATAAAAGCACGTAAACAGTGATATATTTCAACCACACAGTGGTATTTGTTAATCGAAGAGAAAACACAAAAAGAAATATGAGAGAATGAAAAAAAAAATAAATAAATAAATAAAAATTTTTTTTTTTTCATTTTTTCATATTTCTTTTTGTTTTCTCTTCGATTGACAAAGACCACTGTGTGGTTGAAATATATCATTGTTTAAGTGCTTTTATGTGTTTCTATTTGAAGACTACAGAGCGGACTCTTACCAAGGTAAGTCTGTCAGTCTCCTAGTCCAAAAAATCTATGTATATATATATATATATACTATGTGTAAGGAGAGTGTAAACTAATAGAAGGAATTAAAAAATCACCGTTATATAAAAATACACAATATAAGTAACAATATAAAAAAAATAGATTTTTAATTATTGCCTTTAGTCTAAAGTTATTAAGTACATATTTTTTATACGTGTTAAGTAAAAGATATAAAAAATACGCATACTTGTGAACAGGTCCTGAAAATTCTAAGTGTAACTTCTGGACAAAATATGTGAATATGTAAATAAATTAATAAAGTAACTCACGGCCTTATGAATCATCAAGATGTTTTCGAACAAGTACTATAGTATAAAACGTTAAAGAAAGCACTTCCAGTAATTTTTCTATAGAGGGAATTTAACTCTACCAACAGGTTTATAGTTGCGCTAACTCAAAGAAAATATATTGCAAAATTATTGTGCAGCAGCGATATATAGTTGCGAAACACTTTTTGGGGTAATCAGGAGCATTGATATTTCGTTGTAAAACACCCAAAGGATTAAGTTTATACAAATTAATTAATTAAGTTTGTCTAGAAATAATTTGGTTTATTATTTTAATGTAAATAAATCGTATACATTAAACGAACGTAACCATCGCGTCGCTCCAAATGTGGTTATAAATTAATAATGGCAAAGCAACGGAATACAAACGCACTGTTTATTTTATAATATTTGCCAGTATATGGACTACCTACGTGGGCGGGCCAATAGGCTAACAGGATTTGAGCGTTCAACACATACTTATGAACACATCCAGTAAGCACACAATTGTCTGTCATTTAGAAGCAGTCTTGCGGAAAACGGCGTTTGTCGGTAACAGAATTTTACCTTTTGTGGTTGTAACAAAAGGGCGGTTCGGTTGTGCATCACTCCCGGCAAAGAGGTTATTTTATTTTAGTCACAAACGTTGATACTTTTCATGTTCGACAAATTATTTTAAAATTAAATATAAGGAAGAGTTATTTTGAGAAAGGTGGCTTTTAAACAGATTTTTCAGAGCTAAAGTAATTTACGGTTTACTTTAAATTTTGTAAACCACTTTCCTCTCCTCTTCCCAAAATTTGTCCCAAGTGGTCATAAAAAAATTGACAGGATTTCAAAGAAACGCTTTCTCTCGTGCGATAAAGCATTGCTATGGAACAGTTTATTTGAAATAAAAGTTATTCGAAATAATTGTCATTAAAGGAAAAGTTTTAACAAATATGTCTTTCGAAAAATCTATACAGAGCACAGTAATTATAATCAGTAAACAACAATAACCTTTGCTAAAAAAATACGCAAACAATCTGGATGTAGGCTATATATCGCTAACACAGTTGGCTTCATCAGGCTACAAACATCTACTAATGTTTGTAACCTTCTGATGATGCTAACTAACTGTGCATCAACCAATTAGCAATATGTAGGCCTACATCAAGGTTGTTAAAATTTGTATCAAACGTTATTGTTGTTTATTAAATACGTCTTTGTAAATTTATCACTTTTTGAGGATGGTAAAAGAATATTCACTTGGCCTTTAGAAAGAATACTTTTCGTCAGAAAATAAGGAATATTTTCAAAAAGATATTACGACGTTAACGCTGTTATAGTCTTCACTTAGAGGTTATTTGGAGCATATGCTTAACCCTTTTCCAATACCATTTCTTATAGGCTTATATTTATAATATCGTATATTTGAATACATTATATACATTTTCATCGAACAGATGTTTTATTACTCGTAGGCTATGTTATTTTCTGTACTTTACACTATTATATTATAAATAGAACTTATTGTTATTTATTAGTCAGCATAAATAATAACTCATGTTTTATTATTACTATAATGAACTTGATATAAAGGTATTGACGATGTTTTTATATCTCAGGTCTGAATAAGGTGTCTACCTCAGTGTGACAGTTGGAATAGCAGTACTATAATGAACAGACGTAGTGATCTATCACTTGGAGTTAGGGAAATGTATGACTAGCGTGTGCAGCGCCGTTACCTTTGCTATAACTATTCTTCACAGTACAGAGATTTCTATATAGATAAAACAAATGGAAGGTATAGTAACCTATATAGTATTTATAACTTAGTGTAAGCTTGGAAAACCAGGAAGAAACAACGCCACTTCATATCACACGATCACGTATCACTTCATTCACTTTCCTCCTTTATAATCTTTCAAAGCGGTTCTTTCAGCAAGCGCCTCCTAATCGTCAATGCCACCTCTATATCACATCCCACATAATCGCTTCTAACCGTTTTTACTGATGCATTATACTCCTTCACACATAGTCTATCTCAAACGTCACCACTGGTAGCGGACAAGTACCTATCCGTGATCTCGATAGAAAACTCATACCTCAGTATATCCCCGATTCGCAGATCCAGAGTGGATTACTATGTTATTACAAGTTCTCACTTTACCACCTAATCATTTAGGCGAATAAACGCTTCCCTCCATACTCATAGACACTAAACGAAATAGTTATTATAATGACGTGTATTTGATTTAAATATAGCCTACATTTCGAAAAAGCGGATTCAGCGTAATTGCCGGCGTGTAGCAGTGCGCTCTGTCTCCCTGACTCAGGCTGTACTAACCAATGTAAAAACATTTGTATGGTCATAGACATACTGAAATAATGATATAAATTTGTTAACACTAAAAAAATAAACTAACAAAATTAACACTTATAAATAAAGAGTTTAAATAAACAATCCTATCAAACCTTAACCGACAATCACATTAAACTAACAACAGACCATAGAAAGACATGTTTTTTAGAAGTGCTTCTATTCCCCCTCCGTCGTACCGGGCCCTATCCCCGATGAACAGCTACCCTCAGACACCTATACATATTTTACGTAAATAATATAATTCATTTTCGCTACCAACTAACTTGACTTCATATTGCCTACACAGTGCCTAATTTGTCTTTTATAGGCTTAAATACTGATTTTCTGATAGAAAAATACAGAAAATTCGTTTAAAATACTGAATTTTCTTAAAATACTGTAAACGCACTCACACACACACACACACACACACACACACACACACACACACACAGAGAGAGAGAGAGAGAGAGAGAGAGAGAGAGAGACATACATACACACACACACACACACACAGAATAGACATATATATATATATATATATATATATATATATATATATATATATATATATATATATATATGCTGATACGTATTCCTTCACGGATGGACAAATATGATGAATAGTTATTATCTGGAGTACATCCGTTCATTCTGCAGTGCATAAAATCGCAATTCCGACGTTTCGCTAGAATCTCATCTAGCATTGACGAGGTGATCCCAACAACAGTTGAAGAGCGAGTGAAGAGCGCAGATAACTCTGCTCCTATATATAGAGGAATGAAGCAACGCCCATTGACGTCAATCCACACACACCTGATCCAAACAATTACTCACATTCCTTTGCCTTTGTTCACCTTTCTGCCGATAAAATCTATCGATGACAGATTTCCACACTGCGGGCAAATTAAAAGTATCATCGCGTTTGTTAAGACTCCCTTGCTTCTATATTTCGGTAGCCTCACGAATAATTCTAGTCCTGTAGTTTTCCACTTGAGCAATCTGTTGGCAAGACTGGAAATCAATGGCATGTCCTGTATCGTAGTGGTGCCTGTACAGAGCCGACGTTTTCTGCTTGTTTTTAAGGCCTAGTTTGTGCTCCTCAAGCCTAGCTGAGATACGTCTGTTCGTTTGGCCAATGTACGATTTCTTACAAACTCCACAAGAAACTCTGTAAACGCCATGGTTTTCCAAGATGATCTTATCTTTGGCGTTACCAACAACCTTGTCGATGGTGATGTAAGGTTTTTAAACGGGACTTATACCATGCCTCCTAAAGAGTCTGCCAATCCTATCAGTGGTTCCTTTAATAAAGGGTAGGAAAACAGTAGGCTACCACTTTTCTCAGTCTCTTTCTCGTCCACGTCAACTGGAAGGACACTTTGGCGGTGTAACGCTTTATTAATGGCATATTCCTGAGACGCTGAGTCACATCACCACCCATCTCAGATCCAGGCTGTCGCTGACACGCTCTTCTCTCGGTCTCACAAGTTACCGGACATCCATTCGAGGGACCATGAACTTATTACAATGAGAGAGATGTTTAGAAGCAATGGATGTAAGGAATATGCCATTAATAAAGCGTTAAACCGCCAAAGTGTCCTTCCACATTAGGTTATACTCGTTTAAATTTCTTGTTTAAACCATTTTGGCTGATACATTATTAAATGCAGACCTATTTCAAAATTTATTTATAGTAAATATTTTGGCTTGTTTAAAAAAACCCACACAGATTTTTCAAAAGCATATTTATTTTTTTAAGTAAGTAAATTTATTTTTCAAGCCGCGTTTCCTGGTATCAGGAGAACATCTCTCTCTCTCTTCACTCCTGGTCTTGCTCACGTGACGTCATGACAGCTCGCTTTTCCAGATCAGATCGTTATTCCGATCAGTATTCACAATCCGTTGCAATCTTTTATCGCATTGGCTGGTCGCCATAAACCCACGATTAACGTATATTAATTAACTGTGCTCTATTTTACGAAAACTTTTAAAACACTATTTTCTACTGAATATATTTTGAAGTTTCCAATCAGCATATACAGCTAGTTCAGTTGTGCACATTGGTAATTAGCTAGACAATAACGCAGGTTTATGTGCAACACTGGATTACAGACAGACTGACGGGCTGTTACATTTACTGTAATTAAATAATATGGCCTTACGTATTACACTCTGCCTCTCCCATACGCTAAATAATGAGTAGCCTGGAGCGGACAAAGTTTATTATAAAATGCATTGTAAATACAGCGTTGTAATAATTCTACGCAAACGGCTTGTGCGTTAAGCTGGAATTTAGTGCGTTTAGAATATCGATGTAGCTTTGCGTCGCACTATTTCTAACACTATTTACTTGTGATGCAAACACGTCAGACCTTTTTGGAGCGACCAAATGGGAAATTCCGTAGACCGACGGAGAGGTGAGTTCAAGATATATAGAGGGGTATAGTTGAACCATTTTGTGAAAAATTGCTTCACGCAGGTGACTGATTATTGGCGGGGGTTATTTGATTTGGAGTGGGGAACAGGACGAAAAATAGCAAGAACGCGATAGTAGCCTGACTGCCCACATTCGGCTGGTAGGTGACGGTCATCGCGGTTCACGTCTGGGATACAGTATAAACATCAATAAAAACTACAATACAATGGAATTTTAAAAAATTTAATAACATCAAAAGAAAATTATGAACTACAAATTTAATTATATTGCGATATATAATAGTGTAGTTGTTTTCAGAACTCTCATTTGAAGTCTTTCATCTGCCGGCACATGTGAATAAGTACTCCGTCCAATACGCATGCGCCTAGCGATTTTTCATGTAGTATTCTACTATAGGTTTATCATGCCTAAGCAAATAGTTAACCTAGTCTAACAGAAAGTAAACTAGAAAATATTTTTGAAAAATTATCTACGTTTAGAGATACAAAAGTTTTCTGTTTAAAATGAGTAAAAATATGACCTTTGGAATTTATAATTAAAGTAAATTATCAATATAATATTTTAATAGAAAAAATGATTAAACACTTTTCTAAAAGAATTGAAAATTATAAAATTATTTTTTCTAGATTTATAAATAACTAGGGACTTGTACGGGCAAATCCCATATTCATATTGAAACCAATTTAAAATTTAAATAATATAAATTAATTTAATATAATTCAAATTTTTCATAATAAAATTTCCTCATAAACCATATTTCTTTAAAATGTTTTTTCAACATGATTTTTTTACCAATCGTATTATCAATATGAATCTTTAATCCATCTCGAAATCTTACTCGACTTAGTGCAACATAAAGTCTATCTTGTGTAAAAACAGGTTTGCTTTACTTATAGTTATTGAAAATTAAATTCTTAAAAGGAAATTTGTTCCTTTTTGGTTGAAATAGCATGATAGAATCTAATCTCTTCGTAATAATTTAATTATTGGTAAAAATATGATATTTTCGTTTCTAGAACCAGTGATTATTTCTAATTTAATACACTTGTGAAACATATCTAGTACGATAAGACGTACTCCAATAACTAAACCTGATCCCAAGTTCATATGTCTAATTAAGCTTTAATACTGTTAAAATATTTGTACTCAGATGTTTCGAATGAATTATTTGCACAGCTGTTTTTATTATAATATTTGTACAGCTGATTTTCAGCTGAAATATTTGAAAATCATACTCAGTTGTTTTTCATTGCAACGTATTTCTTATGGAGATTTATGGTAACATCAAGTTCCTCAAAATCTATAAATGTTGTAAATTGAGAAAAACCTATATTATCCCCGCTCCTTGGTGTCAGTACCTTTAATTTGAGTCATCTCCCAACTCTGTACGACCTTCCAAGCTCCCACAATTTTTCTCTCAACATTCGGCTTACGAAATTATATATATGGATACATAAGCCTATACAGATTCATATGTCGGTACAGATGAATATGCATATACAGAATAATATTAGCATTTAGATTTTCGTATAATTTTATTATTAGGAAAATTTTAACAGAGAAATTTTAATAGATATGAAAATATATATAAAAGGCTCAAAACAAACGTGGCCCACATGCATAGGTAATTTATACGTGAATCGTCACCAATATTGTTATTACTCTGCAAATGATAAGAACAGTTGTGCGGGATTTCCTTGCAATAGATACTACCTACTATTCTTATAATTATCTACGCATAAACTTAATTGTTTTACAATAAAAATATTGGAAAGAACCCCAATACCACAAAAATAACCAAAAATAAATAAAACAAGTTACCTAAGATTAAACCCTTATGTAGATTTCGATGACCATGTTATCATCATCAGAGGGTCTTATTACAAAATTACAATCTAGCAAACAAGAAGTTACAAACTAGTGATCACTCTAGTTTGTAACTTCTTGTTGCTAGATTGTAATTTTGTAATAAGACCCTCTGATGATGATGACATGGTCATCGAAATGTACATAAGGGTTTAATCTTAAGTAACTTGTTTTATTTGTTATTTTTGATTATTTTTGTGGTATTGGGGTTCATTCCAATATTATTGTAATATATTGATATTTCCCTGTGCTCTTGATATTGTGTATTAATTGTTTTGTTTGGAATTCGAGACATATTTTCATAACTATTATAATATATTGGAATTCAGCAATACTAAAATATTATAGTGTATATGGCGGTGTACGAATATTTATGGACTTCTGCATCTGTGTGGATTTAGAAAAAAAATATTTCATTGCCTACTTTTTAGTTATTTCAATAACAAGTTAAAAAAAGTAATTAAATATTTATTCTGTGCTTGTAGCTTTGCGTAATTATTTTCAAATAAAAATCGTTAAATTTCAACGTTTTACCCAAATTAGCCATATCTGTTCATGGTTATCCTTTCCTAAACTATGTTAAAAGTTCAAAACGTCTAGGATCGAGTAGTTAGAAGTTAGTTTAAACTCGGCTGTAGGATTTGTAACAAGAAAACCAGCTAATAAAACATTTCCGAGTGGACTATGCAATTTTTATCATTGTTTTTAATAACAATTATATAGTGAAGCTAGCCTAGTGTTTTTGAGAACACTTTGGTATCAGTAATTTATTTAATAATTTCCTTTTAATCATAGGTTCGGTTAGTTGTAATTCTACTCAGCTGAAACATGAAAAGCTGAAACAAGAAAATCTATGAGTAATCTTTCCGTTTTTTTTAAAGTCTTCATCTGTGTCAGATGATCTGTCTAAAGGTTTTTAACATTCTATTTATTAATACTAATTATTGACTAAAATTAATTTATGACATTAATTGACGACTAAAAATTAAGGTTTTTAAATTCGTAATGTTCATTGTTGTAGGAATAGTTTCGTAAAAAATAACTTTTAGCTGTTTTTTCATAGCTTTATTTTTCAAGAAATAAATTGGTTTAGTAAGTTTCCTTCAACATTTATGTCAACTAAAGTAGGCTGATTGTATTGGGTTTTACCAGATAGTTTTATCTAACACATCTGCTGGTTTCATATGGTACATCTTCAGTACGTGGAACAATAGTTTGTCATCTATAGTTTAGGCAAGTAACTACTGTCACCGGCGCACGAGAAGAGCCCTGGTGTAGAAATGAGTCACACCCGGTTTTCAGTTCTGCTCTGCGCTGTCAATGTATTCCTGACATACAAACATAACCTGATTTTTTAGTAGGTGTATTTGAGTAAGTAATAAAAGTAATTACAGATAGGTAAAAGTACTAATTTTAATAAAGTGTGCACAAAATAAATTATATTAAGATCCCGTTTCTGCATTGTAATTTTCTGTAAATCTAACGTATTGTGTTAGAAATGTTTTTGGGAATGACCTTATCGTTTTGACCTGCCCTGGGACAGAGCTCTTCTCTAAGGTTGACAGTACCTTATATACCATAAAACCCTTTCACAGTCACGCGTCCCTCACACAATAAATTCTCATATTATTTATATTTGTAATAGCAAAACGCCCTTTAATTTCCGAACAAACCATGTGTAAGAATAAATGTAACATGTTTGTAAGTATAAGGAAGTTACTAATGACCCAAAACTACTGAGGGGCGGACGAAGATCAACTACACGACGGCTTTGGACTAATAAGAGTATTAAGGAATCGTGAAAAAATAATAGTTATGCAAATATGTTTTAACTTCAATTCTGAAGGTTATACAATAGGAATTTTAGTATACAGCATGTTTTAATTAACCAGGAGGTAAGTGAAGACATCTCTTCACCTGGTTCAGAGTCCGTTTACTTCAAGTAATCGACAATGATTCTCTCCTGATCTCAGCACCAGGAGATTATTTAGCTTTACCATAGTCCTAACTACATCCACTTACCCTTCTTTAACCTCCTTTTTACTAGGGAGGACTTCAAAAAAGATCAGATCTACTTTGAGTACGAGATGCTACCATCACGAAGCTATGATTTTCACCTGTTCTTAGCCACAAAAGATAATAATTTCTCTCCCTTAGCCGTACCTAATTCCACCTACCAATCTTGTTACAAGAAACTGTAACATGAATCCACCAGAGAGAAGCAACACAAAGTATTATAAAATATTGGAAAGAACCCAAATACCACAAAAATAATAAAAAATAACAAATAAAACAAGTTACTGATGATCACTCTATAGTTTGTAACATTTTGTTTGCTAGATTGTAATTTTGTAATAAGACGCTCTGATGATGCTGACAATGTACATAAGGGTTTCATTTTAAGTAACTAGTTTTATTTGTTATGTTTGATTATTTTTGTGGTATTGGGGCTCTTTCCAATATTTTCATTGTAATATATTGTACCACTGTGCTCTTGATATTGTGCAACACAAAGTAGGTTAACATCAGGTTAATGATTCTGCACATGTGATGCGATGATGTTCTACTTTATTTGACACTGGCTGACAGTCTGAAAATTAAAAGCCATTTTGTTTAAGCTCTACAGTCTGAAGGATAATAAATATCAAATAGTGTACAAAATCTTTAACTAGAGACAAGATCGTATTTACGTGGGCCAAAATCATTACGTATTCAAAGATTCAATTTTTTGATATTATTTGTAGTTTAAAGGAGCTCATCTATCCTATCATCAACCATAAAGGTTATTTTAGGTATATTGGTAGGATATAAGGGGAGGCTCAACTGGCAGAAGATATAGTGTGGATCATTAGGCTTACATCTCGTCTGCAGGGTCGATTACCTTATTAAAGGCGACCTTCTTAAGACGATGACCTTTTCATAAAGACGTGATCCTTAAAGAAGATGTTACCCTCCCTTGAAAGAAGATGAATGAGAAAGAGTAGAGCAAATTAGATACGCCAAAGGAGAGGCCATAATGACCGCCCGTCACTAAACATAGGCATGACACCACGAGAAATGGCCACTTATCTAAAATAGACTTGCTTTCATCCGAAGTGGAGAGAGGCATCAAATATTTCTTTTTTCTATTCATTTACTATTTTATTTTATTTTACTATTTTATTTTCTATTTACTATTCATTTAAGTTACGTCTCATGCTAAGTTAATTTTATATTCATTTTTTAAAATTTCAATAAATAAAACCTCCTAGCCACAGGTTAAACTCTTATAAACATTTCAATTCCAAGGGAATCAATCATCTTCAGAGGGAATTAATAGACCTTCCAGTTGTTAGTTTAATAATGCCTGAAGGATAGACCTCTAGAATCATTGATTTTTTCAGCGAAGTAGGTCTCCCCACGGGAGTCTTATTTCTCACCTGCTTTTGCCTCCATTGCGGATCCATGTCTTTATCTTAATAATTCCATATAATTTCTCATTACACAGCGATAAAAATACCTGTATAGGCTAACCTAGAAGAAAATTTACTTCGCCAAAACGACTCACCCACGCCTTGTCTTCTCGTAGAGGACTTTCTGTGGTTAGATAAAGGTGTCTTGGTCAAATATCATTTAGCAAAGGATTGATAAGGATTTGGGCTGTGGTCATCCCGAATGTAGCAATCGAGAATTTGGTCGTATTGTGTTTTCAAATTAAAACGAGTAAAACAAGAAAATGAACATATTGCGAATGTATTAAACACACGATCGCAAAGTGTCTAATACAGAACGAATAAAACAGATTTTCGGTTTCCGAATCGGTATCAGATACGCTTGCATACAAGGACGATGCCAACAATGGCCTGTCCTCAGTAATCCATCGAATGTAACCCTCGTACAGTCCGGGTTTTTTACACCCCATGACGAAACACAAAGGCTAATGCCAGGTATGGAGATGTGGATTATCCTTTGGCGTAATCCTCCAACATCAAATCCTTACAGCCGGCTGTCCTGATGCTTACATTTACTATATTAAACTTAGGTTAGATCGGATTTGAGTGCAGCTAATGGTTTAGATTCGTTGTAATAATGTGATATTCCAATAGATAAAGTTGGCGAGAGCTAATAATTAGAGTAATTGAAAATTAAATATAAACAATGTCTTAAAATTAAATAAATCTTTTCCATGTTCTTCAGTCTGTAACTTATATTTTTGTTCTAGGCCAACCTCAATTTTCATTTTCAAAAACCTTTTGAAGACTGGTAAACGCATTTCAAATAGGCTTATTCACAAGGCGTCGAGGAAAAAAGATCATGTTGGTTTTGTTTTACAATGAAGGAAGTGAAATTGGGAAAACATTACTGTACGTTGTCAATGAAACACTATAAGTAAAATGTTTTAAATAGGTGTAACATGGTTTCATTAACAAAATGAGGTCTCGAAAAAAAATTTTAAACAGTCCATTCATCAGAAAAAACAGTAGTTTCAGCGATGATATTTACATCATTAGTAGTTAGAAATATACTTAGACTATATGAGGAGATAGGAGTATTTAAAAAAAGTGTACAGTCTAGTTTTTAACTTAAAAAATATTTCAAATCATATTGAAAAACACTTTGAATATACTATGCTATATACTTTATCCCATTGCTCATCTCCTATGGCATTATAGCATGGGCTAGTCCTATATCAAAGAATCTGTCGTTATTGATATTACACTCCTCTAGACATTGCTATTACTCTCACTCTATACGTTGGCATTACATTCTCTAGATTTTGCACGTACTCTCTCTCTACACATTGGCGTTACCTCCTCTATACTTTGCACGTACCCACACTCTATACATTGGTGTTACCTCTCTAGACGTTGCACGTACTCTCACTCTATACATTGGCGTTACCTCATCAGGACTTTGCACGTACTCTCACTCTATACATTGACGTTACCTCTCTAAACGCTGCACGTACTCTCTCTATACGTTGTCGTTACCTCCTCTAGACTTTGCATGTACTCTCACTCTATATATTGGTGTTACCTCTCTACACGATGCACGTACTCTCACTCCATACTTTGGCGTTACCTCTCTAGACGTTGTACGCACTCTCTCTTTATACACTAGGGTTACCTCCTCTAGACGTTGAACGTACTCTCACTCTATACATTGGCGTTACCTCCTCTAGACATTGCTATTACTCTCACTCTATACCTTGGCACTACCTCCTATAGACGTTGCATGTAGTCTCACTCTATACATTGCCGTTACCTCCTCTAGACTTTACACGTACTCTCACTCTATACATTGACGTTACCTCTCTAGACGTTGCACATACTCTCACTCTATACATTGGCATTACCTCCTCTAGACGTTGCAACTACTCTCACACTATACATTGCCGTTACCTCCTATAGACTTTACACGTACTCTCACTCTATACATTGGAGTTACCTCATCAGGACTTTGCACGTACTCTCACTCTATACATTGACGTTACCTCTCTAGACGTTGCACATACTCTCACTCTATACATTGGCATTACCTCCTCTAGACGTTGCAACTACTCTCACACTATACATTGACGTTACCTTCTCTAGACATTGCTAAAACACTCACTCTATAAATTGACGTTACCTCCTCTAGACTTTGCACGTAATCTCACTCTATACATTGGTGTTACCTCTCTAGACGTTGCACGTACTCTCTCTCTATACACTAGCGTTACCTCCTCTAGACGTTGCACGTACTCTCACTCTATACATTTTCGTTACCTTCTCTAGACATTGCTAATACTCTCACTCTATACCTTGGCATTACCTCCTGTAGACGTTGCACGTACTCTCATTCTATACATTAGCGTTACCTCTCTAGACGCTGCACGTACTTTTACTCTATATATTGGCGTTACCTCCTCTAGACATTAACGTTACAATTCCTCTAGATATCTGTATTACGCTTACTTTATTAGTAGGAGCTATATCCATTCAATATTAATGTAACCCGATGATAGACATTTCCAATACTCCTTCTCTATACGCTTCCGTTACACTCTAGACATTGGCGTTACACCTCTAAACACTACCGTTACAATCACTCTAGACCTTCCTTTTACACTCACTTTATTAACTGGCGTTACATCCATTCAATATCGGTGTACCCCCACTCTAGACATTTCCGTTACACTCTAGACATTACCGTTACACCTCTAAACACTATAGTTACAATCTCTTTAGACACAGATTTTACACTTGATTTATTAATTGGCGGTACATCCATTCAATATCGGTGTAACTCCACTTTAGACATTTCCGTTACCCTCTAGACGTTGGCGTTACACCTCAAAACACTATCGTTACAAACAATCTAGATTTTGCTTTTACACTCCCTTTATTAATTGGCGTTATATCCATTCAATATCGGTGTAACCCAACTCTAGACATTTCCGTTACACTCTAGACATTGGCGTTACACCTCTAAACATTATCGTTACGATCACTAGAACTTGCCGTCACTCCCACTACATTTATCGGAATTATATCTGCTCTAGAAATTAGCGTTACCGACTCTAGACATTGATGTTACCTCCACTATAGATAGGGTAAGGTAATTCGAAAGATCTAAATTTTCCAAGATATATACAAAGACTAAGTTTTCCGAAATACTATAACGGTAAAGGTATTTTTTAATTACTTTTATTATACAGAAATACTTTTATAGAAAGATCTTTTCTTATTAAGGTACACTAAATATAAATACAAAATGTGTTTTAAACACACGTAGTGAGTTCATGTGTAAAGCGCATGAATCTGGCTGTTCTGATGCGTACATTAATACAGACCATTTCATGTCTTTAACATTTCTGTTTCGTATTAAATTCAAATGGTATAAATTTTGGCAATCTTACTACAAAACAACCTATTTTACGTAACGTGCTTACAGAATTACACGTTAAATTTACTTTGATTACACGTAATAAAACGTAATTACCCCGACGGAGTTACACGACGTTAGCGAGATACTTTTTCCCAGCTGTACAATCGTTATTAGAATCTACGAAGTATGAACTTCATTAATTAGCTATACTTTGTGAGACAGCGAAGTTTAAATTATTTTCCGTAATATCGTATTTCCTTCAGCGATCCCAGGTAACGGCGCGGAAAAGGCGACGTCTAAGACTTTGGGAGACTTCACACTCGACTGGCGTCGCGTAAACAACCTGATAATTGAGCAAATTCTGAAAAATCCTTGCTTTATTAGAATCGAAGCGCGCTGTAACTAATTATCTAAGGAAAAGTTTCCATCAGTCGTACAGCATTTTATGACGTAATTACGATAAGTCAAAGGGTAGCCTTAGGATATATATATATATATATATATATATATATATATATATATATATATAGCTATATATATATATATATATATATATATATATATATATATATATATATATATATATATATATATATAGCCAATATATAATAACCTTTTACATTTATTGATTTTTTGAAGGTTTAGTACAAAAGATAGAATATAGTTATTTTAAGGGAAAAGTTGGGTAAATATAGTTAGGGTTCACGTAAGAAGGAATCTCCCCCCCCCCGATGTGATAGTTAGGGGGATCATTATCTCATCTGCGGTAGGCAGGGTACCAACCACCACGCCGCCTTTTAGTAACTGCTTCATTTTCCCTTACCCTTTTATGAAACGTTTTTTTCATATAAAACTAAAATTAATTAACTAAATTTAATTGAATAACTAATTTTTAATAAAACTGCATTAACATCAAGTGTCAGCAGTACAAGTTTTAAAAAGAGGATTTTAACTTGAGTGGACGAATAAAATGCATTTTATTAACGATTGAAAGTTTGAACAGAATATATAAGTCTATAACGAGTGTGTAAAAGGACACACCTACTTCCTAATAAAAAGAATTGAAATATATAAAAACTATAAAAATGATAGTTCTTAAGAAAAACTATAAAAAAAAACATGCTTTTAAAGAACAATTCAGATACGTGGCATAAGCACCCACAGATTACTCAATTATTTTAATACTACAAGAATTTTATTACATTTTAAAATGAATTTTATTAGATGTATACTCGGACATACTCGAAATGTTTAGTCGGTCTGGTAGTAGTGTTGGTAGTACTCCCCTTTGCGGCCTCAATGTTTACTCGGTCTAGTAGTAATGCTGGTAATACTTCCCTTTGCGACCACAATGTTTACTCTGTCTAGTAGTATTGCTGCTAGTATTATTTTCTTCGGCCGCAATGTTTACTCGGTCTAGTAGTAGTGCTGCTAGTATTATCTTCTTCGGCCGCAATGTTTACTCGGTCTATTAGTAGTGCTGCTAGTATTATCTTCTTCGGCCGCAATGTTTACTCGGACTAGTAGTATTGCTGGTAGTACTTCCTTTGCGGCCGCAATGTTTACTCGGTCTAGTAGTAGTGCTGCTAGTATTATCTTCTTCGGCCGCAATGTTTACTCGGTCTATTAGTAGTGCTGCTAGTATTATCTTCTTCGGCCGCAATGTTTACTCGGACTAGTAGTATTGCTGGTAGTACTTCCCTTTGCGGCCGCAATGTTTACTCGGTCCAGTAGTATTGCTGCTAGTATTATTTTCTTCGGCCGCAATGTTTACTCGGTCTAGTAGTAGTGCTGCTAGTATTATCTTCTTCGGCCGCAATGTTTACTCGGTCTATTAGTAGTGCTGCTAGTATTATCTTCTTCGGCCGCAATGTTTACTCGGACTAGTAGTATTGCTGGTAGTACTTCCCTTTGCAGCCGCAATGTTTACTCGGTCCAGTAGTATTGCTGCTAGTATTATCTTCTTCGGCCGCAATGTTTACTCGGTCTAGTAGTATTGCTGGTAGTACTTCCCTTTGCGGCCGCAATGTTTACTCGGTCTAGTAGTAGTGCTGCTAGTATTATCTTCTTCGGCGGCAATGTTTACTCGGTCTAGTAGTATTGCTGGTAGTACTTCCCTTTGCGGCCGCAATGTTTACTCGGTCTATTAGTAGTGCTGCTAGTATTATCTTCTTCGGCCGCAATGTTTACTCGGTCTATTAGTAGTGCTGCTAGTATTATCTTCTTCGGCCGCAATGTTTACTCGGACTAGTAGTATTGCTGGTAGTACTTCCCTTTGCGGCCGCAATGTTTACTCGGTCCAGTAGTATTGCTGCTAGTATTATCTTCTTCGGCCGCAATGTTTACTCGGTCTAGTAGTATTGCTGGTAGTACTTCCCTTTGCGGCCGCAATGTTTACTCGGTCTAGTAGTAGTGCTGCTAGTATTATCTTCTTCGGCGGCAATGTTTACTCGGTCTAGTAGTATTGCTGGTAGTACTTCCCTTTGCGGCCGCAATGTTTACTCGGTCTATTAGTAGTGCTGCTAGTATTATCTTTTTCGGCGGCAATGTTTACTCGGTCTAGTAGTATTGCTGGTAGTATTATCTTCTTCGGCCGCAATGTTTACTCGGTCTATTAGTAGTGCTGCTAGTATTATTTTCTTCGGCCGCAATGTTTACTCGGTCTAGTAGTAGTGCTGCTAGTATTATCTTCTTCGGCCGCAATGTTTACTCGGTCTATTAGTAGTGCTGCTAGTATTATCTTCTTCGGCCGCAATGTTTACTCGGACTAGTAGTATTGCTGGTAGTACTTCCCTTTGCGGCCGCAATGTTTACTCGGTCCAGTAGTATTGCTGCTAGTATTATCTTCTTCGGCCGCAATGTTTACTCGGTCTAGTAGTATTGCTGGTAGTACTTCCCTTTGCGGCCGCAATGTTTACTCGGTCTAGTAGTAGTGCTGCTAGTATTATCTTCTTCGGCGGCAATGTTTACTCGGTCTAGTAGTATTGCTGGTAGTACTTCCCTTTGCGGCCGCAATGTTTACTCGGTCTATTAGTAGTGCTGCTAGTATTATCTTCTTCGGCGGCAATGTTTACTCGGTCTAGTAGTATTGCTGGTAGTACTTCGCTTTGCGGCCGCAATGTTTACTCGGTCTAGTAGTATTGCTGCTAGTATTATCTTTTTCGGCCGCAATGTTTACTCGGTCTATTAGTAGTGCTGCTAGTATTATCTTCTTCGGCGGCAATGTTTACTCGGTCTAGTAGTATTGCTGGTAGTACTTCGCTTTGCGGCCGCAATGTTTACTCGGTCTAGTAGTATTGCTGCTAGTATTATCTTTTTCGGCCGCAATGTTTACGCGGTCTAGTAGTAGTGCTGCTAGTATTATCTTCTTCGGCCGCAATGTTTACTCGGTCCAGTAGTATTGCTGCTAGTATTATCTTCTTCGGCCGCAATGTTTACTCGGTCTATTAGTATTGGTGGTAGTACTTCCCTTTGCGGCCGCAATGTTTACTCGGTCTAGTAGTATTGCTGCTAGTATTATCTTCTTCGGCCGCAATGTTTACTCGGTCCAGTAGTATTGCTGCTAGGTTTATCTTCTTCGGCCGCAATGTTTACTCGGTCTAGTAGTATTGCTAGTAGTACTTCCCTTTGCGGCCGCAATGTTTACTCGGTCTATTAGTATTGGTGGTAGTACTTCCCTTTGCGGCCGCAATGTTTACTCGGTCTAGTAGTATTGCTAGTAGTACTTCCCTTTGCGGCCGCAATGTTTACTCGGTCTATTAGTATTGGTGGTAGTACTTCCCTTTGCGGCCGCAATGTTTACTCGGTCTAGTAGTATTGCTGCTAGTATTATCTTCTTCGGCCGCAATGTTTACTCGGTCCAGTAGTAGTGCTGCTAGTATTATCTTCTTCGGCCGCAATGTTTACTCGGTCTAGTAGTATTGCTAGTAGTACTTCCCTTTGCGGCCGCAATGTTTACTCGGTCTATTAGTATTGGTGGTAGTACTTCCCTTTGCGGCCGCAATGTTTACTCGGTCTAGTAGTATTGCTGCTAGTATTATCTTCTTCGGCCGCAATGTTTACTCGGTCCAGTAGTAGTGCTGCTAGTATTATCTTCTTCGGCCGCAATGTTTACTCGGTCTATTAGTATTGCTGGTAGTACTTCCCTTTGCGGCCGCAATGTTTACTCGGTCCAGTAGTATTGCTGCTAGTATTATCTTCTTCGGCCGGAATGTTTACTCGGTCCAGTAGTAGTGCTGCTAGTATTATCTTCTTCGGCCGCAATGTTTACTCGGTCTATTAGTATTGCTGGTAGTACTTCCCTTTGCGGCCGCAATGTTTACTCGGTCCAGTAGTATTGCTGCTAGTATTATCTTCTTCGGCCGCAATGTTTACTCGGTCTAGTAGTAGTGCTGCTAGTATTACCTTCTTCGGCCGCAATGTTTACTCGGTCCAGTAGTATTGCTGCTAGTATTATCTTCTTCGGCCGCAATGTTTACTCGGTCTATTAGTATTGCTGGTAGTACTTCCCTTTGCGGCCGCAATGTTTACTCGGTCCAGTAGTATTGCTGCTAGTATTATCTTCTTCGGCCGCAATGTTTACTCGGTCTAGTAGTAGTGCTGCTAGTATTATCTTCTTCGGCCGCAATGTTTACTCGGTCTAGTAGTAGTGCTGGTAGTACTTCCATTTGCGGCCGCAATGTTTACTCGGTCTAGTAGTATTGCTGGTAGTACTTCCATTTGCGGCCGCAATGTTTACTCGGTCCAGTAGTATTGCTGCTAGTATTATCTTCTTCGGCCGCAATGTTTACTCGGTCTAGTAGTATTGCTGGTAGTACTTCCCTTTGCGGCCGCAATGTTTACTCGGTCTAGTAGTAGTGCTGGTAGTACTTCCATTTGCGGCCGCAATGTTTACTCGGTCTAGTAGTATTGCTGGTAGTACTTCCATTTGCGGCCGCAATGTTTACTCGGTCCAGTAGTAGTGCTGTTAGTATTATCTTCTTCGGCTTCAATGTTTACTCGGTCTAGTAGTAGTGCTGGTAGTACTTCCCTTTGTGGCCGCAATGTTTACTCGGTCTAGTAGTAGTGCTGCTAGTATTATCTTCTTCGGCCGCAATGTTTACTCGGTCTAGTAGTAGTGCTGCTAGTATTATCTTCTTCGGCCGCAATGTTTACTCGGTCTAGTAGTAGTGCTGCTAGTATTATCTTCTTCGGCCGCAATGTTTACTCGGTCTAGTAGTAGTACTGCTAGTATTATCTTCTTCGGCCGCAATGTTTACTCGGTCCAGTAGTAGTGCTGTTAGTATTATCTTCTTCGGCTTCAATGTTTACTCGGTCTAGTAGTAGTGCTGGTAGTACTTCCCTTTGTGGCCGCAATGTTTACTCGGTCTAGTAGTAGTGCTGCTAGTATTATCTTCTTCGGCCGCAATGTTTACTCGGTCTAGTAGTAGTACTGCTAGTATTACCTTCTTCGGCCGCAATGTTTACTCGGTCTAGTAGTAGTGCTGCTAGCATTATCTTCTTCGGCCGCAATGTTTACTCGGTCTAGTAGTAGTACTGCTAGTATTATCTTCTTCGGCCGCAATGTTTACTCGGTCTAGTAGTAGTGCTGCTAGTATTATCTTCTTCGGCCGCAATGTTTACTCGGTCTAGTAGTATTGCTAGTAGTAATCCCCTTTGCGACCACAATGTTTACTCGGTCCAGTAGTAGTGCTGTTAGTATTATTTTCTTCGGCTTCAATGTTTACTCGGTCTAGTAGTATTGCTAGTAGTACTCCCCTTTGCGACCACAATGTTTACTCGGTCCAGTAGTAGTGCTGTTAGTATTATTTTCTTCGGCTTCAATGTTTACTCGGTCTAGTAGTATTGCTAGTAGTACTCCCCTTTGCGACCACAATGTTTACTCGGTCCAGTTGTATTGCTAGTAGTACTCCCCTTTGCGACTACAATGTTTACTCGGTCCAGTAGTAGTGCTGTTAGTATTATTTTCTTCGGCTTCAATGTTTACTCGGTCTAGTAGTATTGCTAGTAGTACTCCCCTTTGCGACCACAATGTTTACTCGGTCTAGTAGTAGTGCTGTTAGTATTATATTCTTCGGCTTCAATGTTTACTCGGTCTAGTAGTATTGCTAGTAGTACTCCCCTTTGCGACCACAATGTTTACTCGGTCTAGTAGTAGTGCTGGTAGTACTTCCCTTTGTGGCCGCAATGTTTACTCGGTCTAGTAGTAGTGCTGCTAGTATTATCTTCTTCGGCCGCAATGTTTACTCGGTCTAGTAGTAGTACTGCTAGTATTATCTTCTTCGGCCGCAATGTTTACTCGGTCTAGTAGTAGTGCTGCTAGTATTATCTTCTTCGGCCGCAATGTTTACTCGGTCTAGTAGTAGTACTGCTAGTATTATCATCTTCGGCCGCAATGTTTACTCGGTCTAGTAGTAGTGCTGCTAGTATTATCTTCTTCGGCCGCAATGTTTACTCGGTCTAGTAGTATTGCTAGTAGTAATCCCCTTTGCGACCACAATGTTTACTCGGTCCAGTAGTAGTGCTGTTAGTATTATTTTCTTCGGCTTCAATGTTTACTCGGTCTAGTAGTATTGCTAGTAGTACTCCCCTTTGCGACCACAATGTTTACTCGGTCCAGTAGTAGTGCTGTTAGTATTATTTTCTTCGGCTTCAATGTTTACTCGGTCTAGTAGTATTGCTAGTAGTACTCCCCTTTGCGACCACAATGTTTACTCGGTCTAGTAGTATTGCTAGTAGTACTCCCCTTTGCGACCACAATGTTTACTCGGACTAGTAGTATTGCTAGTAGTACTCCCCTTTGCGACCACAATGTTTACTCGGTCTAGTAGTATTGCTAGTAGTACTCCCCTTTGCGACCACAATGTTTACTCGGTCCAGTAGTATTGCTAGTAGTACTCCCCTTTGCGACCACAATGTTTACTCGGTCCAGTAGTATTGCTAGTAGTACTCCCCTTTGCGACCACAATGTTTACTCGGTCCAGTAGTATTGCTAGTAGTACTCCCCTTTGCGACCACAATGTTTACTCGGTCTAGTAGTATTGCTAGTAGTACTCCCCTTTGCGACCACAATGTTTACTCGGTCTAGTAGTATTGCTAGTAGTACTCCCCTTTGCGACCACAATGTTTACTCGGTCCAGTAGTATTGCTAGTAGTACTCCCCTTTGCGACCACAATGTTTACTCGGTCCAGTAGTATTGCTAGTAGTACTCCCCTTTGCGACCACAATGTTTACTCGGTCCAGTTGTATTGCTAGTAGTACTCCCCTTTGCGACTACAATGTTTACTCGGTCCAGTAGTAGTGCTGTTAGTATTATTTTCTTCGGCTTCAATGTTTACTCGGTCTAGTAGTATTGCTAGTAGTACTCCCCTTTGCGACCACAATGTTTACTCGGTCTAGTAGTAGTGCTGTTAGTATTATATTCTTCGGCTTCAATGTTTACTCGGTCTAGTAGTATTGCTAGTAGTACTCCCCTTTGCGACCACAATGTTTACTCGGTCTAGTAGTAGTGCTGGTAGTACTTCCCTTTGTGGCCGCAATGTTTACTCGGTCTAGTAGTAGTGCTGCTAGTATTATCTTCTTCGGCCGCAATGTTTACTCGGTCTAGTAGTAGTACTGCTAGTATTATCTTCTTCGGCCGCAATGTTTACTCGGTCTAGTAGTAGTGCTGCTAGTATTATCTTCTTCGGCCGCAATGTTTACTCGGTCTAGTAGTAGTACTGCTAGTATTATCATCTTCGGCCGCAATGTTTACTCGGTCTAGTAGTAGTGCTGCTAGTATTATCTTCTTCGGCCGCAATGTTTACTCGGTCTAGTAGTATTGCTAGTAGTAATCCCCTTTGCGACCACAATGTTTACTCGGTCCAGTAGTAGTGCTGTTAGTATTATTTTCTTCGGCTTCAATGTTTACTCGGTCTAGTAGTATTGCTAGTAGTACTCCCCTTTGCGACCACAATGTTTACTCGGTCCAGTAGTAGTGCTGTTAGTATTATTTTCTTCGGCTTCAATGTTTACTCGGTCTAGTAGTATTGCTAGTAGTACTCCCCTTTGCGACCACAATGTTTACTCGGTCTAGTAATATTGCTAGTAGTACTCCCCTTTGCGACCACAATGTTTACTCGGACTAGTAGTATTGCTAGTAGTACTCCCCTTTGCGACCACAATGTTTACTCGGTCTAGTAGTATTGCTAGTAGTACTCCCCTTTGCGACCACAATGTTTACTCGGTCCAGTAGTATTGCTAGTAGTACTCCCCTTTGCGACCACAATGTTTACTCGGTCCAGTAGTATTGCTAGTAGTACTCCCCTTTGCGACCACAATGTTTACTCGGTCCAGTAGTATTGCTAGTAGTACTCCCCTTTGCGACCACAATGTTTACTCGGTCTAGTAGTATTGCTAGTAGTACTCCCCTTTGCGACCACAATGTTTACTCGGTCTAGTAGTATTGCTAGTAGTACTCCCCTTTGCGACCACAATGTTTACTCGGTCCAGTAGTATTGCTAGTAGTACTCCCCTTTGCGACCACAATGTTTACTCGGTCCAGTAGTATTGCTAGTAGTACTCCCCTTTGCGACCACAATGTTTACTCGGTCTAGTAGTATTGCTAGTAGTACTCCCCTTTGCGACCACATTGTTTACTTGGTCTAGAAGTAGTTAACTTATTATCCGCAACCTAGTTTCACGTGGCCCGGTGGTAGTGCTGCTGGTATTCCATTCTTCAGGCGCAATGATTACTTGGTGTAAGGACTTCCCTCGTTAACTGCAATGTTTACTCGGTCTAGAAGTAGTTCACATAGTTTACGCTCTCACCTTTTCACTTTGTCCATTATTAGTGCTGCTAGTACTGTATTCCTCTCTTCGGTGGCAATTTTTACTAGTTCTAGTTGTAGATATTTATGGGTTGTTTTATTAATACTAAATATTAATTTTGTGTAACGCCTATCAGTACCAAAATTGTTTATAATAATATAAAAAGATTTATATAAGGAACTATAAATTTTCAGAAGGTAATATAGTATTATTTGTGTTCTCTAATTTATTTTATTAAAGTTTAAGTAATATCAATTAGGTATGGCTAATTAAAAAGTCATGTTAATGAAAGTTCACAGGAGAAATCTAATCACTCATCTCAAAGGACGTAACGGCCTCGTCGGAAGGACTAATTGAGCGAAGCATTTCCATAAAAACATTGCACCCTCCAACACCGGCATCTATTAGTATTAGAACAAATTAGTTTGCCACTAAAGCCGTGGCAACGTTTTAATCAGGCAATGAAATAGATTACGACGAGGGGCGAGTATCAATGGCAGAGATGTCAAACAACAAAAGCGACGTAGAATGGCCTACAGCATAATGTCGAACGCTTAATCGTGTTTTAAAAGCAAGGTTTGGGGGTTGGTTCCACCCCTACGGCCATGTGGGTGGCGGTTACTAGCCAAGGATTATATTTTGCCGATCCAATTTCAACTTAAGGGATGACAGCTTTGAAACACAGCGAAGAAAATGTGGTGAATGATTTTGTATCTTTCCCATTATTATATTGAATGTCACGCGTGGTAGTGTTTAAATGTATACATTTATTCTTACATTTTGATGTATTTATCAAGCCCTGGGCAGGGGGTAACGAAAAACCCGGGTAACTGGTAAACACATCTCCTCATCTCTGTTGCCACTGTCGCTGTGTATCTCCTAACACGGGTTTTATGTCCAACTGAATCCTATCTGTATACATAAATATTATCTATCCTTCGACGACAGTAATAACCATCTCCTATTCCCAGTTTGATGCTCGTTAAGATTGATGTCAATCCCATTATTTTATAAAGAGTGCTGTCTTCACATGAAGCTACATCCCACACAAATGGTGTAGTTAATAGTCACGATTGCCCGATAAGGAGTTCTGAACAACCTTCCGTAATCCAGAAGCATGTGTTCTATTCACCAAAAGTGAACGTGTGGTGTGAGTTAACGTATGACCAAGTGATAGGCTCTTCCTTTTCGCCGAAAAAAGTAATTAAAGACATAAATTATCTTGATATGCTAGATCAACTTTTGTTTCCTCAAATTGAAGCAATTAAACAACACAAATAGGTATGAAAAAACATTGTTCTTTTCCCTTTAATTTGACATTCAAAGCATTTACTTATCATGAACAATCTATCAGTAACGCTTGTTCAAAATTCTGGTATTCCTTTTGAAACTCTCGTATATTTACTTATTGATTGCACTTGGAAAAAAACCACTACTTACTTATGTTGTTCAGCAGGTGGTCTAGGCCAACTTACAGTTTCAACAATGCACTGATCAAGCGTGAAACGCATGTGATAAAAAGCTCAGTAAGTAGTGGCATTTTGCCAAGTGTAATTAATAAGTAAATATTACTAAAAAAAGCCTCAAGATGTATAATCCAAAAACTGCAAAAGAAAAAAAGATAAAGACATCTGAAAAAAGAGCATTAAGTGATTTACATTGAATACTATTTGCTTTAGACAAGAGTAAAACTTGAGTGAATTATTGTGACCCTAGACGTGTCTTCAGTTGCCATCTAGTGGCCTTCAGAGGTATTAATTCCCTTCCAGCCTTCAGAGGTAATAATTGCCTTACAGCCTTCAGAGGTAATAATTTCCTTACAGCCTTCAGAGGTAATAATTCCCTTCCAGCCTTCAGAGGTAATAATTCCCTTACAGCCTTCAGAGGTAATAATTCCCTTACAGCCTTCAGAGGTAATAATTCTCTTCCAGCCTTCAGAGGTAATAATTCCCTTCCAGCCTTCAGAGGTAATAATTCCCTTACAGCCTTCAGAGGTATAAATTCCCTTCCAGCCTTCAGAAGTATTAATTCCCTCCCAGACTTCAGCGTTATTAATTCTCTTCCAGCCTTCAGAGATATTATTTTCCTTCCAGCCTTGGGAGTTATTAATTCCCTTCCAGCCTTCAGAGGTAATAATTTTAATCGAACCTTCAGGGGTAATAATTCCCTTTCAGCCTTCAGAGTTATAAATTCCCTCCCAGCCTTCAGAGGTAATAAATTTATTCCAGCCTTGGAAGGTATTAATTCCCTTCCAGCCTTTTGAGGTAGTAATTCCCTTCCCGCCTTCACAGGTAATAATTCCAATCCAACCTTCAGGGGTAATAATTCCCTTCCAGCCGTCAGAGGTAATAACTCCCTTCCAGCCTTCAGAGGTAATAATTTTAATCGAACCTTCAGGGGTAATAATTCCCTTTCACCCTTCAGAGTTATAAATTCCCTTCCAGCCTTCAGAGGTAATAAATTTATTCCAGCCTTGGAAGGTATTAATTCCCTTCCAGCCTTTTGAGGTAGTAATTCCCTTCCCGCCTTCACAGGTAATAATTCCAATCCAACCTTCAGGGGTAATAATTCCCTTCCAGCCGTCAGAGGTAATAACTCCCTTCCAGCCTTCAGAGGTAATAATTTTAATCGAACCTTCAGGGGTAATAATTCCCTTTCACCCTTCAGAGTTATAAATTCCCTTCCAGCCTTCAGAGGTAATAAATTTATTCCAGCCTTGGAAGGTATTAATTCCCTTCCAGCCTTTTGAGGTAGTAATTCCCTTCCCGCCTTCACAGGTAATAATTCCAATCCAACCTTCAGGGGTAATAATTTCCTTCTAGCCTTCAGAGGTATTATTTCCCTTCATCCTTCAGAAGTATTAATTCCCTTCTAGCCTTCAGAGGTAATAATTTGTCACTATTTCGCGCATTGTGTTCTAAAATAATTCTGAATAGAAGGCAAACGTTTCCGTTTATCGGATGATTTTGGTTTGCTCTTCCTTTTAGAGTATTTGGTTTTAGCTTCGATAAATATTTCTGGACTTGTGATTGCTTTAATTTGCATACAAACGCATGTACGTACGTAAATGTTCATATTTTGACTATTTTAATTTAAGATAACAATTCTTCGTGTAGGCATACTAGTTTCACGCCAGCATCTCTAAGAGAAGACGATGCTACTCACTGATAGCCTTTCTCACGAGATGGTGAGGGTAGATTAGACTTGTAGGTACTAAAAGCTTTCAACTTCAAACAAATCACAGATTCCAACGAGATATTTATTTGATTAAAAGTGAAGGATTGGACATGAAACCAAATGGATCTTTAAAGTGCAAATTAAAAGCCTTTAAAAAATTCTACCTACACAGATTTTTGTGTGCATTACTCACTAACATTTTTCCAATATTATTAAAAAGAAATGTGCGGAGGACAGCTGACTGCCAGCGTATTGGCTTTAATAAAGCTGTGTTTCCCAAAGTATGCGTTGCGGCTACCAGAGGCGCCACTGATAATTGTCGAGGACGTCGCGACTTGCTTCAGATTTGAACGTTGTATTAAAAACATGAAATTAATCACAAGTTGTGTTAGTACAAAATACTGTGAACCAGTCTTTTTTGAAGAATAAAGAGCTGCAACGGTATATAACACTGTTTGGTATTTATTTTTACTCCGTGAACCGATTGTTTTAATAACAAAATAAAATTATAAGTAATTATTGCATAAGTGAGTGAATGCTTTTGAACTTATTTGCTGAGGCGTTTCGAAACAATCGTTTCATTGACGTAGCCAACTCGCCACTGCCGGAGATCGCTCAACAAGCAACCTTAAAATAAAATTCGCGTGTGATTCATGTCAATATGTAGATCTTGCCTAAAACATATATTATTAGTCTAATGTCTATAAAAATATTGTAAAAGGTAACTGGTATATGTTTACATTCTACTAAGTAGGCTATAGTAGAAACAAAATAAATATATAAAAGTTTACTTCAAACTTTACTAAGAAGAAGGAATCAAACTTTACTAATAAGGGGAATTTTTGTAGGGGAGGTGATAAAAAAATTTTTACGTCAATCGAGGGATTATTATTAATAGAAAACTCGGAGGAACCTTATCGATGTAGAACACTTAGCTATAGCCTTTGTACTCTTTTCCCATCCATACCACAGGATTAGCTTGAGGATATGTACCTCTTTTTCAGAATCCAAATACCCACCTGATGCTGAATCTTCTGATATTGTCTGGTGTACACACATGCCAAACCACTTTCTGCTTGCAGCTCTCAAAGCAGGGCACTTAATCGAGGCATGGGTTGGAAACGTTTGGGAAACCACTATAGTCTATAGAGCATAATGTTAATGATTTACTACGAAATTGTGCTTTATGTTTCTTTTAGTCTGTTGGAGAATCCCTTTGCTGACGTCATGTCTAATGAAGACATTTACAGGATTCGGTTTGAATGATTCCACCATGTTCCAGCCAATCCACGTGTTTGTGCGAGTGTGAAAAACAATTTCCCTTTTTGTGAAAACCGCCGGCTGACTTGCGACCACTGAGGTCCCTAATCCTTCTTGTTTCACGCTGTGTTGGCCTTGCATAAGAACGCCGCTCCAAGCGGCAACACTTTGAACTCAGCAAATCCCGTCTCATTGACGTCCGCCACCTACCCAAGAACTGGCCCTAAAGGCTAATCCTTAATTTTAAGAGAAAAAAAATTAATTTACATTTTGTTTCTCGAGTAATCCCCGGTTAGGTCAATATGATAAAACGATTGGAGGAGATATCGGGTCGTCGAGGCGTGTAAGGAATTTTAGAGATTAGAAATAAAAACGTATGCGGTGCTTTGTAAGGTTTTACATATTTAGGCGGGTGTGTGCGCCAGTCGTAACGCAACAAGCGTCGGGCTATCATTCTGTCTTGATTTCACGCGAACTTGTTCTTTGCCAACATAATTATTCCGGGTGGAAAATATTTATGTAATAATTATATGCAGTTGATGGTTTCATTTTTTTTGTAACAACTTTTACCATAGTGGTTTTCTCTCTGCTTATTCTTCTTTGAAAAATCTTCTTTGAAAAAATTTGTAAAAAGCAGATCAAACTCCCTTCTGTGGTGTTTTTTATTTGTGTGTGTGTGTGTGTGTGTGTGTGTGTGTGTGCGCGTGTGCGTGTGTGTGTGTATGTGTGTGTGTGTGTGTGTGTGTGTGTGTGTGTGTGTGTGTGTGTGTGTGTGTGTGTTTGTAAAAAAGAAAGGTAAAGATTGTGTGAGAGAATATCACCACCTACTCCAGGAGAGCGTTTTAAAACGCTATTTGAACTATCTTTATACAACTGCA
Source organism: Prosapia bicincta (assembly GCA_036971475.1). Classification (NCBI taxonomy): domain Eukaryota; kingdom Metazoa; phylum Arthropoda; class Insecta; order Hemiptera; family Cercopidae; genus Prosapia; species Prosapia bicincta. The sequence continues at coordinate 514,548 of JBAIZL010000139.1, forward strand.
AATGTTAGAAGTCTTAGGGTGATTTTTTTTTTATGTCGTTCTCTGCGATGCAGAATGAAGTTAAAATCCATAACATACAAAATACGATCAATATGACGGTATCAAATCCTGTCTAAAATAATGTCTGTTCAAAACATTTTTTAATATCACAGAAAAAACCCCAAACTTAAAGCACAAAGTAACTAAAGCACACCTTTATCACCCTGCACACTCCTTTATCAAGTAACTAAAGCACACCTCTTCATAAAGTAATTAAAGCACACCCCTTTAAGCAAGTAAACCACATCCCTCTATCAAGTAACTAAAGAACTTCCTTTTAAGAAGTAATTACTTGTTATAATTAAAGCACAACCTTTATTAAGTAATTAAAGCACACATCTTTAACAAGTAATTGAAGCACAACCTTTTATCAAGTAACTAAACCACACTCCTTTATCATGTAACTAATTAATACCTATTCATCAAGTATCTAAGGACAGTCCTTTATCAAGCTTTTATGGCACAACCTTTATCTAGTAATTAAAGCATAATTCTGTAACAAGTACGTAAAGCACACCCCTTTATTAAGTATCTAAAGCACACTCTTTATCAAGCATTTATAGTACACTTCTTTATCAAGTATTAAAGCACACTCCTTTATCAAGTAACTAAAGCACACTCTTTATCAAGCATTTATAGTACACTTCTTTATCAAGTATTAAAGCACACTCCTTTATCAAGTAACTAAAGCACACTCTTTATCAAGCATTTATAGTACACTTCTTTATCAAGTATTAAAGCACACTCCTTTATCAAGTAACTAAAGCACACCCCTTTATTAAGTATCTAAAGCACACTCTTTATCAAGCATTTATAGTACACTTCTTTATCAAGTATTAAAGCACACTCCTTTATCAAGTAACTAAAGCACACCCCTTTATTAAGTATCTAAAGCACACTCTTTATCAAGCATTTATAGTACACTTCTTTATCAAGTATTAAAGCACACTCCTTTATCAAGTAACTAAAGCACACCCCTTTATTAAGTATCTAAAGCACACTCTTTATCTAGCATTTATAGTACACTTCTTTATCAAGTATTAAAGCACACCCCTTTATTAAGTAACTAAAGCACACTCTTTATCAAGCATTTATAGTACACTTCTTTATCAAGTATTAAAGCACACTCCTTTATCAAGTAACTAAAGCACGTCCCTTTATTAAGTATCTAAAGCACACTCTTTATCAAGCATTTATAGTACACTTCTTTATCAAGTATTAAAGCACACCCCTTTATAGAGTAACTAAAGCACACCCCTTTATTAAGTATCTAAAGCACACTCCTTTATTAAGTATCTAAAGCACACTCTTTATCAAGCATTTATAGTACACTTCTTTATCAAGAATTAAAGCACACCCCTTTAATAAGTATCTAAAGCACACTCTTTATCAAGCATTTATAGTACACTTCTTTATCAAGTATTAAAGCACACTCCTTTACCAAGTAACTAAAGCACACCTCTTTATTAAGTATCTAAAGCACACTCTTTATTAAGCATTTATAGTACACTTCTTTATCAAGTATTAAGCACACTCCTTTATCAAGTAACTAAAGCACACCCCTTTATTAAGTATCTAAAGCACACTCTTTATCAAGCATTTATAGTACACTTCTTTATCAAGTATTAAAGCACACCCCTTTATTAAGTATCTAAAGCACACTCTTTATCAAGCATTTATAGTACACTTCTTTATCAAGTATTAAAGCACACTCCTTTATCAAGTAACTAAAGCACACCCCTTTATTAAGTATCTAAAGCACACTCTTTATCAAGCATTTATAGTATACTTCTTTATCAAGTATTAAAGCACACTCCTTTATCAAGTAACTAAAGCACACCCCTTTATTAAGTATCTAAAGCACACTCCTTTATTAAGTATCTAAAGCACACTCTTTATCAAGCATTTATAATACACTTCTTTATCAAGTATTAAAGCACACCCCTTTATTAGGTAACTAAAGCACACTCTTTATCAAGCATTTATAGTACACTTCTTTATCAAGTATTAAAGCACACCCCTTTATCAAGTAACTAAAGCATACCCCTTTATTAAATATCTAAAGCACACTCTTTATCAAGCATTTATAGTACACTTCTTTATCAAGTATTAAAGCACACCCCTTTATTAAGTAACTAAAGCACACTCTTTATCAAGCATTTATAGTACACTTTTTCATCAAGTATTAAAGCACACTCCTTTATCAAGTAACTAAAGCACACCCCTTTATTAAGTATCTAAAGCACACTCTTTATCAAGCATTTATAGTACACTTCTTTATCAAGTATTAAAGCACACCCCTTTATTAAGTATCTAAAGCACACTCTTTATCAAGCATTTATATTACACTTCTTTATCAAGTATTAAAGCACATTCCTTTATCAAGTAACTAAAGCACACCCCTTTATTAAGTATCTAAGGCACACTCTTTATCAAGCATTTATAGTACACTTCTTTATCAAGTATTAAAGCACACCCCTTTATTAAGTATCTAAAGCACACTCTTTATCAAGCATTTATAGTACACTTCTTTATCAAGTATTAAAGCACACCCCTTTATTAAGTATCTAAAGCACATTCTTTATCAAGCATTTATAGTACACTTCTTTATCAAGTATTAAAGCACACCCCTTTATTAAGTATCTAAAGCACACTCTTTATCAAGCATTTATAGTACACTTCTTTATCAAGTATTAAAGCACACTCCTTTACCAAGTAACTAAAGCACACCTCTTTATTAAGTATCTAAAGCACACTCTTTATCAAGCATTTATAGTACATTTCTTTATCAAGTATTAAAGCACACCCCTTTATTAAGTATCTAAAGCACACTCTTTATCAAGCATTTATAGTACACTTCTTTATCAAGTATTAAAGCACACCCCTTTATTAAGTATCTAAAGCACATTCTTTATCAAGCATTTATAGTACACTTCTTTATCAAGTATTAAAGCACACCCCTTTATTAAGTATCTAAAGCACACTCTTTATCAAGCATTTATAGTACACTTCTTTATCAAGTATTAAAGCACACTCCTTTACCAAGTAACTAAAGCACACCTCTTTATTAAGTATCTAAAGCACACTCTTTATTAAGCATTTATAGTACACTTCTTTATCAAGTATTAAGCACACTCCTTTATCAAGTATTAAAGCACACCCCTTTATTAAGTATCTAAAGCACACTCTTTATCAAGCATTTATAGTACACTTCTTTATCAAGTATTAAAGCAAACCCCTTTATTAAGTATCTAAAGCACACACTTTATCAAGCATTTATAGTACACTTCTTTATCAAGTATTAAAGCACACTCCTTTATCAAGTAACTAAAGCACACCTCTTTATTAAGTATCTAAAGCACACTCTTTATCAAGCATTTATAGTACACTTCTTTATCAAGTATTAAAGCACACTCCTTTATCAAGTAACTAAAGCACACTCTTTATCAAGCATTTATAGTACACTTCTTTATCAAGTATTAAAGCACACCCATTTATTTAAGTAACTAAAGCACACCCCTTTATTAAGTATCTAAAGCACACTCTTTATCAAGCATTTATAGTACACTTCTTTATCAAGTATTAAAGCACACTCCTTTATCAAGTAACTAAAGCACACTCTTTATCAAGCATTTATAGTACACTTCTTTATCAAGTATTAAAGCACACTCCTTTATCAAGTAACTAAAGCACACCCCTTTATTAAGTATCTAAAGCACACTCTTTATCAAGCATTTATAGTACACTTCTTTATCAAGTATTAAAGCACACTCCTTTATCAAGTAACCAAAGCACACCCCTTTATTAAGTATCTAAAGCACACTCCTTTATTAAGTATCTAAAGCACACTCTTTATCAAGCATTTATAGTACACTTCTTTATCAAGTATTAAAGCACACCCCTTTAATAAGTATCTAAAGCACACTCTTTATCAAGCATTTATAGTACACTTCTTTATCAAGTATTAAAGCACACTCCTTTACCAAGTAACTAAAGCACACCTCTTTATTAAGTATCTAAAGCACACTCTTTATTAAGCATTTATAGTACACTTCTTTATCAAGTATTAAGCACACTCCTTTATCAAGTAACTAAAGCACACCCCTTTATTAAGTATCTAAAGCACACTCTTTATCAAGCATTTATAGTACACTTCTTTATCAAGTATTAAAGCACACCCCTTTATTAAGTATCTAAAGCACACTCTTTATCAAGCATTTATAGTACACTTCTTTATCAAGTATTAAAGCACACTCCTTTATCAAGTAACTAAAGCACACCCCTTTATTAAGTATCTAAAGCACACTCTTTATCAAGCATTTATAGTACACTTCTTTATCAAGTATTAAAGCACACTCCTTTATCAAGTAACTAAAGCACACCCCTTTATTAAGTATCTAAAGCACACTCCTTTATTAAGTATCTAAAGCACACTCTTTATCAAGCATTTATAGTACACTTCTTTATCAAGTATTAAAGCACACCCCTTTATTAAGTATCTAAAGCACACACTTTATCAAGCATTTATAGTACACTTCTTTATCAAGTATTAAAGCACACTCCTTTATCAAGTAACTAAAGCACACCTCTTTATTAAGTATCTAAAGCACACTCTTTATCAAGCATTTATAGTACACTTCTTTATCAAGTATTAAAGCACACCCCTTTATCAAGTAACTAAAGCACACCCCTTTATTAAGTATCTAAAGCACACTCTTTATCAGGCATTTATAGTACACTTCTTTATCAAGTATTAAAGCACACTCCTTTATCAAGTAACTAAAGCACACTCTTTATCAAGCATTTATAGTACACTTCTTTATCAAGTATTAAAGCACACTCCTTTATCAAGTAACTAAAGCACACCCCTTTATTAAGTATCTAAAGCACACTCTTTATCAAGCATTTATAGTACACTTCTTTATCAAGTATTAAAGCACACCCCTTTATTAAGTATCTAAAGCACACTCTTTATCAAGCATTTATAGTACACTTCTTTATCAAGTATTAAAGCACACTCCTATTATCAAGTAACTAAAGCACAACCCTTTATTAAGTATCTAAAGCACACTCTTTATCAAGCATTTATCGTACACTCCTTTATCAAGTATTAAAGCACACTCCTTTATCAAGTAACTAAAGCACACCCCTTTATCAATTAATCATTCCACACCCTTTAGCTAATAATCAAAACATACCTCTTTAGCAAGTACGTAAAGCACACCCCTTTATTAAGTATCTAAAGCACACTCTTTATCAAGCATTTATAGTACACTCCTTTATCAAGTATTAAAGCACACTCCTTTATCAAGTAACTAAAGCACACCCCTTTATTAAGTATCTAAAGCACACTCTTTATCAAGCATTTATAGTACACTTCTTTATCAAGTATTAAAGCACACTCCTTTATCAAGCAACTAAAGCACACCCCTTTATCAAGCATTTATAGTACACTTCTTTATCAAGTATTAAAGCACACTCCTTTATCAAGTAACTAAAGCACACCCCTTTATCAAGTAATCATTCCACACCCTTTAGCTAATAATCAAAACATACCTCTTTAGCAAGTACGTAAAGCACACCCCTTTATTAAGTATCTAAAGCACACTCTTTATCAAGCATTTATAGTACACTCCTTTATCAAGTATTAAAGCACACCCCTTTATTAAGTAACTAAAGCACATCCCTTTATTAAGTAATTATTCCACACCCTTTAGCTAATAATCAAAACATACCTCTTTAGCAAGTACGTAAAGCACACCCCTTTATTAAGTATCTAAAGCACACTGTTTATCAAGCATTTATAGTACACTCCTCTATCAAGTATTAAAGCACACCCCTTTATCAAGTAATCATTCCACACCCTTTAGCTAATAATCAAAACATACCTCTTTAGCAAGTACGTAAAGCACACCCCTTTATTAAGTATCTAAAGCACACTCTTTATCAAGCATTTATAGTACACTCCTTTATGAAGTATTAAAGCACACCCCTTTATCAAGTAACTAAAGCACACCCCTTTATTAAGTAATCATTCCACACCCTTTAGCAAATAATCAAAGCATTCCTCTTTAACAAGTACGTAAAGCACATCCCTTTATTAAGTATCTAAAGCACACTCTTTATCAAGCATTTATAGTACACTTCTTTATCAAGTATTAAAGCACACCCCTTTATCAAGTAACTTAATCAATCTTCTTTATCTAATAATTAAAGCCCACCCCTATGATGTGTATGAAGTAATTAACCGTGAGAGTATGTATGAATAAAGTAAGGTAAAGGACATAGAGGAAATCATGTCACAAGAAGTACTTCAAGTAGACCTGTTCTCTATGGGTGTTATAAAGGTGTGTCACGAGTTATTGCTTCTCGTAACTAGAAAGGTAAGGAAAGGAAAATATAATTAGGTCAGGTAATTGTAAAAAAAGGAAGGGCATTAATTTGGCAATAGGTGAAAATAGGGTAATACTTCATAGTGTCTAGTCTGAAGTAGGCGTGGTTTCAACAGGGATAAAGAGAAGTTTACCCGCTACCCAAGGCTATATAATAGAGCCCCCTAATTTACTTTGAGTTTGAACCTCACATTGTCAATACTAACTTAGTCATTGTATTTTTGGTTCTGATTATAATTTTTAAAGTTTTTCTATTTGGGCAGGTGCCTTACACCAAAACATTTCCTTATTATTATTATAATTAGAACCATTATAAAAATCGCTTAATATTATATCTGGGCAGATGAATAAAACGTAATCTGATTTAGAAATATAAACTACTAACCAATGCTAAGAGTTGTAAGAAGCCTCCTTCCTTACAATTGAAGGAATAAATCAATACTTTATATTTTCGTGTAAAAACGAAAGTTTTAGCTAGGTGTAAATAGAAGACCTTTATTTTTTTTATTTATTTATAACTTTAAAACTATATTTATTTACTAATCTTTTATGCAACGAGACAGTAAGTTTGAATGCCAGTTGTATCTTTTCGGTCACGTTCCTAGCCTCGGCAGACCCGTTACAAAATATAGACCTGTAGGGTTTCCTGTTTTTACCACCAGGAATGATAGGTTTCTGAACGCCTTTTCTTTTCTTTACATACAGGAACCAATCAAATTTAGGAACAAAATTAAATCAAGCAAATAACAAGAATTTTTGAGAACACTCTGGAGATCGGGGAGATATGATTTCACCATTTGTCAGTAATAACTGGCCCCGATATGTTATTACCGTTACCCATCAGAGAAGCCTCTGGCATAAGTCTGAATCTTTTATCATAAATGGGGCTGTTCTGAGGTAGGAGACATAACAAACTGTAGAATTCAGTGTGTGTGTTTTTTTAAAATCATATAGGTATCAATTAAATTGGCCATATGATATGAAAGGAATTGTGAATATTAATAGGAAGGGGTTGTATAACTGACGTGAGCATACTCTTTGCCGGGACTCTCGTTAGGGGAAGATAACTTCCGCCTATCTAGGAGGAAGGTTGAGAAGGTGAGGTTAATGTAAAACCAAAGGAAGAACATAGCAGCGCAATTCTCTTGTAGTGAGATCTCTTCCTTGAAGTAGGTTTACCGTGTATGCGAGCATCGAGATGCTCCCCGCTACCAAAGTATTAGTTCAGAGTTCGCTTTAAAAACAAGTAGTATAAACAACAATTTTTAATGTTAACTCCTACTTTCAACAAAGAAAAAATTTATTTTAGTTGCTTTTTATTAAATAATTACATTTAATATCAATAAAGTATAACAATCTATGCGTTTAAACAGCTGTTCTACCACATAACCTATAACATAGTATCAGCTGTTTAATGAAATCATATGTTATCACTTATTTTAAGCCAAATGGGATGAAATAATTATAATGCATATATTGCCCCTTTTAAATAGTTTTTCTCCCATCTGAAACTAAAAGTAATTCATTAAATCTAATTAATGAATTATGTTTGAAAAAAACTGTATTAACATCAAAAGTCATTCACTAAAAGTTAATAAAAATGTATTTGAACTGGAGTAGATGAATAAAAATATTTTATTAACGGTTGAAAATTTGAAGAAGATAAGTAAAAAAATGTATGTAGAGAAAGTGTGAATTAATAGTAGGAATTGAATTAAGATTATCATAGAGAGAATAAGAGGAAAGTAAATTTTACTTTTATACATCTAGTTTCATAATTATATCAGTTACCATTATCTCATAACTGGAATTGCTCCGGCTTGCCCCTAGTCGATGTTTGCCCCAGATTCGGCTTTAGTTGGTGTTGACTGCATGTGGTAAATAGAAGTCTCGCGGTCTACCACTGTTCTCGTGGGATATTTGGAGATTTGTAAAATGAGAACTCGTAAATACCATGCTGTACTCAACAACCATTTTTTATTTGGCACGCCTATCGATATAGTTACGGATATGCGAAGTAATGTATGCTTTTGGTACTTTGGCTTCATTTGACTTAATTTTGTCATTAGCCAATCAAATGTAACTCGAATTAACCGACAATCGAACATAAACGCGTACAGCTATACCGATTTTCTCCCACGAGGGTCTATTTTTGTATTACTGTATAAATAAAGGTAAATAAATACACCTAAATAAGAGGGTCCTTTGATAATTGGAGAGACAAATTGGTCTAGAAAAAAACAGTTGGTAGTACAAGTTTTTAACGTGGTAATACTGGGATAAGTTTTAATCAACTGATGGATCAACATTGGTCTGTTTATAACCTCAAAAAAAAAAGTGTAACGACGTCGGGTCTTCTTGAAAACTCCACATTGGTTGAACAGCGTTCTAAGATTCGTTTCTTGACTGCTGAAGGTGTAAAACCAGTTAAAATATACTCTAGATTGACTTTAGTGTATGGTGAAAATTTTATGAACTGTGGACACTTTTGTTGCTAGAACAGCTCAAAAGTGGTCGAGAATAAGTGAGTGAAGAAAGTCGTTCTGGCAGGTTCTTGTAGTTTCAACTTCTTCACTTGAAACTCGAATTGATGACATTATCCATGTCAATAAACACCCATTACTACTCTGATATGGTTTTGGACAAGCTGAAGCCAGGGAGCCATGAGAGAGAAATGTCGTGGATCTCAGTGGAGAGGGGTCGACGAATATCCGAACTAAAGTAGGCTATGCTTTTAATACTTTGGACTAACTTGACTTAATTTTTACTCAAACCAATTGAAATTAACTCAAACTAACCGACAATCGATCCTGAACGTGTACACTCTTAGTGATATACTCCCTAATTGGTATATTTTTGTGTTATAAATGTAGGTAAATAAATGTAGGCCTATCTAAATAAACGTATACGAAGGCCATTCGATATTTAAAGAGACAAATTGGTATAGGGAGAAGATGGTTGGTAGTCAATTTTGATGCATTTAGAATTTTAAGCTGGTGGCACTGTGATAAAGTTTTAATCAGCTGATGAATCAACACCTCTCTGTTTATAACCTCAAACGATGACACGTCTTCTTAAAAACTCTATATTGGTTGAACTAAGTTTTATGATTGCCTAAGGCAAAAAAACCAGCCAATATATACCCTAGAACAGGGATCCTCACTAGGAATACTTTGAGAGCAAAAATTTTGCATAAACTTTTCCTGAGGGCTGCAAGTACAAGAGGCACTAAATAACTGACAAACAATATGATTATAACATACGTTTATTACATTACCAACATAAATAAACAGTTTTGCGCATAAAAAGTTTGAAAATGTCTTTTTTTTACTTAGTCAATTATTTGAAGTTGATGGGCGAAATCTTTCACAGTCCTCTAATATGGCATCTATGTTGGCAGGTTGGGAAGAAACTGAAATTCTTAAAATGTTCTGAACATTCTCACTTGTTAGCCTAGATCTGTACTTGTCTTTTACAAACTTCAGCTTACTGAAAAAACACACAATATTTTCTGAGCACATTCAAGTAAGTTAGGAAATTTGTCCTTTTCAACAACCCTCTAAAACTCATAGTGAGCTTTATTCTTCATCTTTTCTTCAAAAATACTTTTGAGTTCCGTATCGTTCTGAAGATCGATTAATTCATTTTTCAAATCCCTAGCTTCATATCCAAAAACAGAAAAATGAGCTACATTAGCTGGTTTCATTGCCCATGGATTTTCTACCAAGCGAAATGGTTCCTGATACTTCCTGAAGTCACTAAACCTCTGAGACATTTCTTCCTTCAGGTCTTTCAACAGTTTTAGTAAATCGGAAACATTTTGACTTTCATCAGGATTTTCATCAAACAGTGTTTTAACTGAAGGGAAGCTGGAATAATCACTGTTTGATAGTTCTTCAATATACATATTGAGTTTTTGTTCATGTGCAAATACGATACTCATCTTCTTAGTTACAATGTTATTATAGTCTCCTTGCAATTTAGTCAGCGTTTCATTCATAATGCCCATTGTGTCAGTAAGAAACGCTATTTTAAGCCACCAACTAAAATTATAAACTTCAGGGTACTCTTTGTTCTTTGTAGCCAAAAACAAAGTAATCTCATGTCGAATGCTGAAGAAACTTTCCAAAACTTTACCCTTACTCAGCCATCTAACTTCTGTGTGGTAAAGCACATCCCCGTATTGCGAATAATTTCTTTCAAAAACTCTTGAAAAGTTCTGTGGTTCAGTTCATTTGATCTTATGAAATTCACGATCTTAACAACGTCTTTCATACCACAGCAACAAAAAATATTTTGACTTCAATCCTAACCGTCTAAGGGCCGCATGCGGCCCGAGGGCCACGTAGTAAGGATGCCTGCTCTAGAATGACCAAAGTTTGGTGAAAGTTTTATGTACTGTGGACATTTTTACAAGTTGGTAGAACAGTTCAAAAGTGGTCTAGAATCAGTGAGTGAAGAACGCCGTTCTGGCATTTCTATTGCAGTTTCAACTTCCTCACTTGAAACTCGAATTGATGACATTATCCATGTCAATAAACACCCATTACTATTCAGATATGCTTATGGACAAACTGAAGTCAGCTCCGAGAGAGAAATGTCAAGGATATCAGAGAGGAGGGATGATTCTCCAGCAAGACAATGCACGTTTCACTTAACCATTGATAAAGTTTGCTGGGGGGTACTAACTGACTCATCCCCTTAAAGTCCTGATTTAGCACCCTCTAATTTCCAGTTGTTTGGTCCGCTGAAAGAGTTAAGTGGAAAGAAGTTGCAGGATAACGAAGATGTCAAGACAAAGAAAGAGTCTTTTGCAGATGGTATAAACATGCTAGTAACCCGTTGGGAGAGGTAGATAAATGTTGATGGGGACTGTGTTGAAAAATAGGAAAAGAAACCGTGTTTTTGTCCAAGTCAGTTGATCTTAAATTATTATGTACCCATGAATAAATCTATATTAAAACTTTCGTGACTATCCCGATCTGTATGTGTATTCGCTGACATCAGTAGCCTATGAACATTGCCGTTATGTCATGTTCCAGAATAGGTAGTGAACTGGAACAACCTTTTCTTGAAGTTTCTGTTACCATTTTGTTTGGTAGTATATTGTACCTTACTTACAATAGGAAAACATATTAAAATTACATTAAACGTTTAGAAGATAAAAATGGATAATACATACATTATATTAATTTATTTGAAATTATTGTTTCGTATTTGACTATATTTGTTTCGTTGTTTTATTGAAACGTGTAAACTTGTGTTTATCAATGCTTGAACTTGGCCTATGTGCTCATCAATTCTTTTTTTCTGACTTTTATAGATTTATTCGCCATTTTCTATCTTACACGGTTTCGTTTGATTGTTTATCTCTTGTAATTACAATAATATCTCATTTCATTCCTTCTACTAGTTCACACTCTCCCTACCTATATTTTGTTCAAATTTCGTTAATAAAGTACTTTTTATTCATCCACTCACGTTGAAATACATTTTTTTAAACTTGTAGTAGATGACACTTGATGTTACTAAACATTTTTCAACTATTCATTAATAAATGTAATGAAATAATTTTAGATTCATATGGGAGAATATTATTTACAAAGGGGCAGATATGCAATACACTTATTTCGTCCGATTTGGCTTAATATAAGTGATAACATATGATTTCATAGAACATCTGAATTTATAATGTAGGCCTACGTTATGTGATTTAACAGATGTTTTATGCATAGGTTATATCACTTTATTTATATTAATAAAAATTTATTTAATAAAAAGTAACTAAAATAATTTTTTTTTGGCCGGAATAGGAATTGAGTTGAAAAAACCTTTTGTTAATATTATTTCTGTTTACATTATGTTTGTTTAGTTTTTTCGTTCCCACACGCGTTTTGTTTTTTTGTCGAGCAATAGTGGAAGTACGACAAACGTACACCAACGTGCAAGTCAGGGTATTTAAATCGTTTACGACGACGGACAGAATGAAAAATGCAGGCTCTATCAGTTTCTTAAGTTAATAATATCTTTACCCCGGCTACCTTGAATCTCTAATAGGAATACTGTAAGGGTTTTTTTCAACCAATCACTCCTATATGTGAACATCTGTGGATAAAAAGCTATAATTATGCAGAACAAGTTTTATTTCCATAATCAACACAAAGAAAAAACAGATTCTCAAACTGTTGTTTATAGTCAACTAATAGCGCAGTATCACGTGTAGACTATGTACAAGGAAACTTGGATAGATCTAGTGATAAAACATTAAATTCGATAATACCTCCAATAATAATATTAGCAAAGTAACAAAGCGAAGATGGACAATTAGGACTGTGTACATTCTTTTACATTTACGTGTAGCAACATTGTATTGTTTTTATTGTTTATTGTTTCTTTATCAAGAACGGTCAATTTCACACAAGTTACATGAAAGTAGGTTAAAAATTTGTTTGAATAAATTAATAAGAACTAATTTCTAAATATTTTCAAGTATATTTTTCAAGTTTTATTTTTTCTAAATATACTCATCTTCTCTACTGTTAGGCATCTTTGTAAATATTCCAGTACGTTTATCTGCCTTTACTATCATTACAATATTTAAACTGACACATTTCGGAATGACTCTATTTTCAAAACTTAAATAGTACTGGAAAATGGAGTGATTCTGAAACGATTGAACAAAGAAAAATGAACTCGAATATATATATATATATATATATGTGTGTGTGTGTGTGTGTGTGTGTGTGTGTGTGTGTGTGTGTGTGTGTGTGTGTGTGTGTGTGTGTGTGTGTGTGTGTGTGTGTGTGTGTGTGTGTGTGTGTGTGTGTGTGTGTGTGTGTGTGTGTGTGTGTGTGTGTGTGTGTGTGTGTGTGTGTGTGTGTGTGTGGGTGGGTGTGGGTGTGTATGGGTGTGGGTGTGTGTGTGTGGGAGTGTGTGTGTGTTGTGTGCTGTTGTGTGCTATTGTGTACTGTGTTGTTGTGTGGTGTGTGGTGTTTGTTTGGTGTGTGGGTGTGTGTTGTATGTGTGTGTGTGTGTGTGTGTGTGTGTGTGTGTGTGTGTGTGTGTGTGTGTGTGTGTGTGTGTGCGTGCGCGCGCGTGTGTGTCTGTGTGTGTGTTTGTGTGTGTGTGTGTGTGTGTGTGTGTTTGTGTGTGTGTGTGTGTGTGTGCGTGTGTGTGTGTGTGTGTTTGTTGTGTGTTGTGTGCTGTTGTGTGCTATTGTGTACTGTGTTGTTTTGTTGTGTGGTGTGTGGTGTTTGTTTGGTGTGGCGTGTGTGTGTGTGTGTGTGTGTGTGTGTGTGTGTGTGTGTGTGGCTTATTCCTTAAGAAAAGTTTGTAACAAAAAACTATTTCTCTTTTTTCTCTTAAGTTACTGTAAAGGTGTCATACACAATATGTATTTATTTATTAAATATTTTATTTGTTTATTAAAAAGAGGTAAAATATAAGTGGTATTCCTCTTATATGAGTGGCTTCCACAATCATATGGTCATTTGTCTCCGAGTCTTTTATTTTACAGGTCCAATGCGATACAAAGAATTATTCATTATTTTGGCCTTCAAAACGGTTTTTGGTAATGCATGATATTAAAAAAGGTTTGTTTAACGCTTTCTTATATGTAGAACAATATATAGATATCAACATGGAAGCTATTAATTATAATGTAAATAAACTCTGAGCAAATTAAAGGACGCAAATGCGCAGAGACCGGTTTTATTTCCATAATCCAGGAAATAATGTTTAACAAATTCTTTAACTGATTGTATTAAAGATTAATGTAAACATACCATTGCATAATGCAGGAAACGGTTAATAGCTGTTGTCCATTGTCGGTGCAAGTTTGGAAAATAGCTAGCTTTAAAATTTAACCATTTATTCATAAATGGTTAGGTTAACATATTGAAAAAAAACCTTTGTAGCTGCTACTACAGAAGCGATTTTAGTCGTTTCTTGATGATCAAAACAGTTTAAAGGGTTGACAAACAGTTCCTATTCCCAACCCAGCCAGTCGAGCTGGCAATATGTGTCTCTTCTAAATACTTAAGGTAAAAGTGTTATTACAAATTGTAATTTTTTTTAAGAAATAAATTTTACATGAGTTTTAGAAACATTTCATATAGATGTGCAATATTAAATAAAGGCTGAACGCTACTTTATATGGAGGGACTCTCATTTTTATAGTTTGTCAAGCTGATGACGTCAGTTAGTGGTAGGTAGTGACGCGGTGAAACTCTTTCTGCGCGTAGGAGAAGGTAGAGGTTTGTGAGAAAGCTTAATCAGCCGTAGTTGGTCGGCTACTGTTGGACTCCATCCGCCGCAGATTAGTCCTTTGCTAGAGAGCAGGAGTGCACAACCCTTTTGGAACGGAGCGGGCCAATTAATTGTTCATTTTTCATGAGCCGAGCCGCAAGACGTAAATTATCGAGATGGAACAACAATTAGAATGCGTCTTATTAGTTTTACTTGAATTTTCAAATATTATATGTTGCATTTTATATAGTAATTACGTAAATACCATATATACACAGCCATTTGTAACACCCAATAGCATACATACCTGCAACAATGTATCCAGATTTAAATAATTTCTTATATTTATAATGTTACAATTTTCATTTTACACCAGAATCAAAACATCAAACTATTTTCTTTATTAGATTTATAATGTTGCAATATTGATACAGTATTACTTCAGGATTGAAAACTTGAAACTATTTTTACTTTGAAAATGTTATAAACGTAAAATTAAGTCAGAAAAAGGTTAATTTTATTGAGACATTTGTTACTGCTCACAAATAAAAGTAATACCAAAATTTTTGGAAATAACTTTACTTGTCGTAGATTAACCATTTCTAAAATTAATTTATCTTTCTAGAAATCAATCAATGAAACTTCACATAATTTTTACTTTAACTGAATCATGTGCTGCAGATCAATAAACCTCACTTGAATACTCCCCCAAATACTGTTAGTATAACAATATTGTGCTATATTGTTGAGAATAGTATTACGTTTCTCTAAATTCAAGAGCAACATTTTAGAATGGCGGGTGGCAAAAAAACAAGTCAGAGATCCGCGGGTGTTGCACCCTTGCCATAAAACGTTGGTGCAAAAAGCACTTGAAAACGGCATCTACTAATTCGTTGTTTTTGTTTTTTTTCATTGTTTTTTTTTTTTTTAAGAACTCCTATCTCCATTTTCAAACTCTGACATTAAGTTAAAAAATGTGGGTTTTCGCATGCACTTTAAAATTATATTAAAAATATACATTAAAGCTTAACAATACCTGTAAGAGAGGGCGAAGGGAAGATACTGCAGGGAAAGGCCAGGAGAATATGTGTTTGGAGGGTAAGAGAGGTTTACAGAGAAGAACTGCAAGAGACTGTACCATTCGAGTAGTTGCGTCATATGACGTCTTAAGCAAAGACTTAATTTTGTTAAATTAATATTTCATTTTACGCCCCCTTGAAAGTGATGTCAATTTTACACCTCTTTGAAATCAGTTCGAAAAGGGGGAAGATGTGATCACGTATTCGAAGATACCAAATTAGTGGATTTGGGTTTGATTTAAAATGACCACAAGTAATTAGATTACTCTATCGATGGATGTTAAAACTACATACTCTAATAAATGCGTGCTTCGTTGGGGTGCTTTTTGGTTATGTGGGGTAATAATAACGTTGTTGTCAAAACATATCTTAAAAATAAATTACGTCTCAATTTAAGAAAAATTATCCTCAAATGGCCCATGGCTAGTTAATTAGTCACTACAATTTGTCACTAACCATGGTGAAATAATAACTTCTGCAGATTATGTATTTATGGAACCTACAGGTATATGTCAGCGATACCAAACGTGCTGCGACTGTCCGTCAATGTACAGGAAGGAATCTTAGAGGTTACGATTTTAGGGGACCAACTACTACAACACAAAGTAAATATTGTGCAGCATTTAGCAACATAAATACCGGACCGCGTGCATATTGTGCACGAAAATTATGTGAACAACTACTAGATTGACTACATACACATTGCATAGAAAAAAAAATATGTGAGCTACAGCTACTAAACTGGTAGTATTCTGCCCTCGAC
The DNA here is from genome assembly GCA_036971475.1 of Prosapia bicincta. Lineage (NCBI taxonomy): Eukaryota > Metazoa > Arthropoda > Insecta > Hemiptera > Cercopidae > Prosapia > Prosapia bicincta. The sequence continues at coordinate 531,068 of JBAIZL010000139.1, forward strand.
AATGTTTTCTCAGTCGAGTAATGCCACAGGATGACCGCGGAGAAAGTGTGGCGCAAGCGACGTCCTTTGAAAGTTAAATTTTTAAGAAAGCGAAATATTGTTACTATATAAAATGATTTACTATAAAAGTAGTAAACCTTTAAAGTAGGAATATAGGTATTTACATTTAATTAAATTAAATTAAAACGTTGGAGCATCGAAGCATGGACTGGACAAACAGAGCCCATCCACTTGACTAATATTGGGAGTATAATCCCAATATATTTTTAAAAGTGATCAAAGATTCTTTTCGAAACGCACAATTGAATGTTTAAGCAAAGTCTGACCAAATTTGATACGCTGTGCATCAATGAACCTGCCGAAGAAAGAAAAATCCGTCTCTTAGTACAAGCTATTTAATGGGATTAAGTGTTGAATAGAAGGAAAAGAAGAAAAATAGTTGGTTCTGTTTGTCGTGGCGGTATAGACTATATACATGGCACAGGGCCTAGCAGCTGATCTCGCGTGAAGAATCAAACCTAAGGGCTGGTAGCCATGCGGTTAATTGATGAAGACGGCTCTACAGGCGTGTCAGGAGAAGATGGAATTTTATTAATGTCGATTGGAATATATCACCTGTATAAAGTATAGTAACAGTAAAAATTAGGGGGGGCCTTAAAATTTAGCTACATTCTAGGATCTAAAGAGAGATTTCTTGGTACTTTTAAGCTAGGTCATCGATTATGGATGAGACCGAAACTTGTATTTTCATTGTCCAACGTAAATAATTATATGATTATTTTTCAATACCTTCTATTAGTTCAAACTCTCCTTATATATATATATATATATATATATATATATATATATATATATATATATATCTTTTATTCATCCACTCAAGTTGAAATGATATTTTTAAACTTGTAGTAGATGGCACTTGGTGTTAATACAGTTTTTTCAAATATTAATTCATTAATTAAATTTAATAATGAATTGATTTTATTTTTGTATCCAAGAAACACTTTTCACAGAAGGGGCAAGGTGTGCAATATAGTTATTTCGTTCCATTTGGCTTAAAATAAGTGATAACATATGATTTCATAAAACAGCTGACTTATGTTATAGGTTATGTCGTAGAACAGCTGTTTAAAAGCATAGGCTGTTATAATACTTTATTGATATTATTTGTCAATATTTATTAAAAAGTATCTAAAATGCAATTTTTCATTGTTGACCTAAGTAGGAATTGACTTTATTTTTTTTTTTTTTTTTGTTTATATTACCTCTTTACTATAAATTATACCATTACACGACGAATTAAAATGCTATAAAGTGATTAAATAACGTATTCGATTTTTTTAATGAAAATACAATTCACTGGAGTACAGGAAAATAGAGAAATATTTCCAACGCCAGCCATATTATATATAGACGTCTCTACAATAATTGTAGTTCTCTCTGTCTCTCCTCATACAAATACATTCTCACACATGCTCTCTCTCTCTCTCTCTCACACACACACACACACACACACACACACACACACACACACACACACACACACACACACACCACACACCACACACACACACACACACACACACACACACACACACACACACACACACACCCACACACATACACACACCACACACACACACACACACACACACACACACACACACACACACACACACACACACACACACACACACACACACACACAACACACACACACACACACACACACACACACACACACACACACACACACACACACACACACACACACACACACATATATATATATATATATACAAACCATATACAAAACCATATATATTTATAATATAGGCTAATTTATTGCATACAAATAAATATATATATACATATATGCCTACGTCTAAATATATGTTTTTCTTGTGTAAATTATATTTCATATTATGTGGCGCCTAGAGAAAATATTTGTTTTTAAGTAAATTAAAAGTATAACACAAAAACAACTACTTTTATATATTTGCATTAATATAAAATATCCTTACTGTTAATTTTTTCACTTCAAAATAACAAGTTATAACAGCAGCAGAGTTGACATTTCATTATTCAAATCCGAGTATTGAGACGTTTTGGTAAATCTGCTGATTTTCCAAGAGTGTTTGGGGAGCGTTAGAAATTTTTGCTGGTCGCTGAGCAGTGACAGATGTTTTGATTTAGTTAGCAATAATTATTAACTTTTCTAGGGAAAACTGTTCCCTTCCACTTTCTTGTTATATGCCTAAATTGAGTGTAGATTTGTATTTTACTCACACCTACATACACGTGAGCAAGTCATATTATGTATTGTATTCTCATTGCGAATGCATTAGTATTTAGCCTGGGCGAAGATAAAGTGTCATACCTTAATTTTTGAAATAATATTGTGTTACGTAACCCGGAAAAATGTTTGCATTTTTAATCTCCTTTTCAAACAATTCACTGCGATTAGAACAGCTGATCTAATTGACGGTCCGCTTAATGAAATGATGGGATTCATCCGTGTAGCCAATGCCTTTACAATAGTTGTGCCATAGACGTCTTTAAGACAAGACTGTGTAAGTACTTTGTGTTAAGTGCCTCCTGTTACTAGGCGGTAAAGTTTATGTTTTGTAAAATTAAAAGCTTTGAAGAAAGAAAAACATGCTCACTAAGTAGTTTATTATTTTCTAAATTAAACTGCTTACATGAGACAGAAATAAAAGTTTTATTTTAAATATTTTTATTATTATTTTAAATATAATTAGGACATTTAAATATGTTTTGAGATGTATTTCGATAAACGCTTTAGATGTTAATCAATTATATTAAAATCTTAATGGGTACCAAATAATTGAAAAAGGTTATATACTTATAAACAGTTGTATACTTAATAAACTACTAATTTTTACAATGCCCATAAAAATTAAAGATTAGCATGTATGATGCGTTTTTAAAGATTTAACTTACTAAAATTAGATTAGATCAAATCTAAACCTATTAGAAAAAAACAAATATTACAAATTCACATTAAGGGCTACAAATTTATAATAAAAATCATCGTTATTAACAGTTATAGAATTATTAGCTTGCTCCATAGCAAATTCGTGATGAAATTATGGGTACGTTTTTAAGGATGTCACGTGTTAAAAATAAAACTAGATCTAATCCTATGATATTTAAAAAATCAAAGATTAAAAATTTAATTAAAAAAGGTTTAATTTTTATTTACAGTTATAATATTAATTTAGCCCCAATAAATCCGTGATTATGTTATGAGTTACGTGTTTAAAGGTGTAACCTGCTAAAATTAAATAAAATTCATTCTTACCAATATAAAAATAAAATCAAAGAATAAATCTATAAAATCTCTTTTATCTTTATTAAGATATTTAATTATTTATATTGCTCCCTAATAAGCTCTCGGTTAGATTAAGTAATATTTCTTACGGATTTCATCTGTAAAGAATAAAATTAAATCTAGTTTTATGATATTTAAAAAATCAAAGATTACAAATAGGTAAAATGAAAGAGATGATTTATTATTAACAACAATCATAATAATAATTTAGCCCTAATTAGTCCTTGTTTTAATTATGAGTTACGTGTTTAAAATAAAATAAAATCTATTCTTACCAATCTAAAAATAAAATCAATGAATAAGTTTTTTAAAAATGGTTTTATTTCTATTTAAAATTATAATTTTAATTTAGCCCCAAAAACTCCATGATTATATTATGAGTTACGTGAGTAACCTGCTAAAATTTAAAAAATCTATTTTTACCAATTTAAAAATGAAATGAAAAAATAATTTTTTTAAAATGTTTTATCTTTATACAATTTTTTAAATAATTATATTAGTCTGTAATAAGTTCTTGGTTGGATTAAGTAATATTTTTTAAAAGATTTCACCTGTTAAAAATAAACTTAGATTAGTCGTAATAAATCTAAATCAAATATTTATAAATGTAATAATTATGAAACGTTTCTATTTTTAATAATTTAATCAAATTAATTTATTACTCTTTAATATATTCTTGATTAGAATACATGATACATTTTAAAAATTTCACCAGTTAAAAATTATATTAGATTAAACTAAATAAAATTAAATTAAATATTAAAAATCTAATAATTAATAAAGGTTTCTACGTTTGTTAACAGTAATACAAACAATTTATTACTTCCTAATACCCCTTGATTAAGAAATTCAACCTTTTAAAAATAAAACCAATTTATCAAAACAGACTGTATAAATTTCTTTTATTACTAACTTAGACACATTTAGTATTAAACTTACACCATAGCAATGTTTTTATATGAATATTTATTCCGTTTCAAAAAAAGTAGTTACATTATAAAATAAAAGATATGTGATTTTATATAATGGCGTTGTACTATATAACTAATATAAAAACCGAAGTAGGGGATTTTGTTCGTTTGGTAAAAGAAAAAGTAAAAGATTTCCATTAAAAATATGTTATTTTCATTATCGGGGAGACGCGCAAAGATTGCTTAGCGATCTTCAAATATGTGATACCATCATGACTTCAGTGTATAACAGACGTTCACTCTAAGAACAAGATCCCGCCTTATTCCGACAAGAATATTGATCTCATATTCCTCCACAATTCAATACGTTGTTCTACATTTCCAGAAACATAAGAGAGCAATGCCACGGCTTATCGATAAAAAGAACTATCAGTGTTAAGGGGTCAAGCGCGACGACTTGGATGTCAGGGGTCGAAATTTGTTCAGTGTCTGGTGGACTTTTATACAAATTGGTCAGTTTATTTTAATTTCACTGTGCGAATGTGTTGTCACTAAGTTGCATTAGGTAAATATATACCCTATATAAGTGGGATATTTCTATTCCAAGATTTTTGTAACATGTATTTACCTGTAGTTAGTCTTTTTTATAACAACCAGAAAATAGATTATAGTGAATTTAAATATAAATTTAATTTCATTGTGTATAAATTATTATAGATTAAAAATTTCAAAAACTATATCTGGGATTTGATCAATACATTTTAAATGTAGTCATTTAAAAAAATGTTAAACAATTTAATCACAATTGCTTAATCACAATTTAAAAAACTAGAACCAACAATGGACTACCTTATTTGTACTTTTTATGAATTGTGCTTCACAATACAAATATTACTGTACCGTTTTTTTTTTACAAATTAAACTGTCTTTTTTCACGTTAAAAGTTTAATAGTTTTCTGAGTAAAGTGGTCTGCTCAGATGATTAAAGTTATCTCTGGTCGGGATTCTCTTATGTACCTTCAATTGATGTTGTTCATTTCAAGTGTATTTTGTGTTTTCTTTGATAAATTTTCTTGTTTTCTTAGTAATATTCTACCAAAAATACCTTTCATAGTTCATTTGCATCATTTCTCATTAATCGCTCTTTCCACTCACTTCGACTATCATTTTATCTGTGTACTGAGATTAGGCACTAGGCCTATACAGATATAATAGAAGCACTTCGTAATTGTTAATCAGATTATTCACTCAACGGTTTCAAAAATATTTTCAGTCATCCCTCAAAACAAAAGTCAATCTAAACTTAAACATCTTTCTCAAACAATTTATAGAATTTTCTATTAATAAACTGCAACCAGAAACAAAAAACATGAAAATTGTAGGCAAAAGCAAAAATAAACATGTTATAAAGCTTAAAGTTAGGTTAAACACTATACTGAAGGTGAGTATTGTTCTTAAAGCCATTGATGCTCGTATAAAATTAGCTTTCGAGCATAGACAATTACTAGACAAGTAATATAAAAAACAATTAAGTAAATTCTCACTGAGGTTAATAAAGACAAATTTTATTTTAGTTACCCTAGAGCAGTTTTTACGATATTGTTAGGTAACCATGACAACATTTTAAAGTTGTACAATGGAGGTTTCGACAACAACCTGATGGGGGGGGGGGGGTGTTCATATAAATCTTTGAGAAATATATATTTCTAGGTATAGGAAGGTTGGCACTAGACTTAGAACACGAAGATTCTCAGTTCGAATCCGGCTCGACCCGACAGATTTTATAATTTAATTATTGAATAAATATTTGAAAAAAACTGTTTTAGCATCATTTGTTATCCACTATAAGTTTAAAAAAATTGTATTTGAACTTGATTGGATAACTAAAATCGTATTTCACTAAAGATTAAAAATGTGTACAAGATATATATATATATATATATATATATATATATATATATATATGTATATATATATCAGGAAAGCGTGAGATAATAGAAATAATTTAATAATATCGAGCACCAATTCAAAATAAATAATTTATTTCTCATATTCAATGATAAAGTCGTAATCATCATCATCATCTAGAAAATATCATCACCAGTCTAACTACTCAAGTATTTTTAACAATCATTCAACGTTTATAGTTTTACACGTTATAGTTTACTTCAGGTAAACAACCATGGCTACGAGATCCCATAATTCCTTAGTCATATTTATATGTACCTTATTTTATTTTCCTTTTTACAAGGAGCTGCAACGATTATGACCCCGATAGAGAGTATGGATACTTCAGGTATGCGAACCTCCACACATGATGTCACGATCCCCCCCCCATATTGTCCACCAGGGGTTTTATGCCACTACCTTAATCCTCCCCCCTATATACCCATTACTTTTCTATCCTTCGTAGACGAACACTCGTACTGTCTGATCGCTTTAAGATTACAAATAAATTAGAAATGTAATTTGTTGTGCTCTATTCACAGTTTATGATGACGTTTTTACAGAAACGCGTTCGAAACTAAATTGCTCTAGCTAGTTGTTCGGGATTTAATTATTAGAGTAATTATTTCTCCCAATGCTATGTAAAAGTAAGATATAAATGAATAGGTCTTCTCAGGCTATAGATGAATAGAAATTAAAACTAAATAACTCAATTGGTGTAAATTAAACTTTATCTTCTTCCTATTTGAGGTTAGAGTGTTTGATTGCTTAGATAATTATGTTTCCAGAGAAAATTAAAAGCATTAACAACTCAGTAAGTTTCTGTAAGGGACATGGGGGGTTGAAGTAGGGGCATGATTGTTTTCTGGTGTTAAGATGGGGGAAATTGCTGTGAACATCATTGTGTCCCTGAAGTTTACTTACCTAATAGATTGGTAATGCTGTAGATTGACATTGGCTATTTGGATAGCCTCTTTGATGCCACATCTGCTTCTTTCGAAGAATTTCTCCACCACAACCTAAATGAATATAATTAAATTTCTTTTATTAGTTCACAGTCTCCTTAAAATATTATTTAGGGTTTTGTAACAAATTTTACTGGTAGCTAACGAATCTCTTATTTATATATTGTAGTACATTACAATCTTCTCTACTGTTATCATTGTAATATATATATAGTCTCAGGTGATGCTCGAAAATGAAGATACGTAATTAGAGTCTTCGAAAGTTGACTCGTAAATAAGTAATATTCTTGTTTAAATACATTATAGTGTAAATTATAAGTGAATACAAGAATATATATATATATATATATATATATATATATATATATATATATATATATATATACCGTGTACAAAATTTCAATCGTTAATAAAATACGTTTTTATTCAACCAGTCACAAAATATAAATTTTGTTTTACCTATAGTGGATGACAATTAATGTAAATACAGCTTTTACAAATATTTATTCTATAGTTTAAATTTTAAAAACTTGATGTCGCGGTCGGAATCTAACTGAAGAAATACATGTTTGAAATTCAGCACTTTGACACTGAGCCCACTTTCCCATAGCTAGAAATCAAATAGATAATGATATTTATGAAATGATAAAAGAAAGGTTCCTTGCAATAATGAAGCATTACCAGAGGTGGATAGAATGAGAGGTTATAGACCACTATCAGCTTCATAAATTAGAAACGAAAAAAATAAAGGGAATATATAGTAACAAACAAAAATAATAGTTCAAACCCATATACTAAATTTAAAAAATGAAAAATAGCAAGGAAATTCGCTTTCTAGTTTGCTACTTTATTAATGTGATTCTGTCATATGTATGGTATATACTTATTTATATTATTAATTATAGCCTATTATTTAAAATATAAAATAAAGTAAAATAAGTAACTAAAATAAAATTTTCTTTGTCGACCTCAGTAGGAATTGGCTTTCAAATTTTTTTTCTATATTACTTTGTTTCCAATATGTTAAATAAACTTAATGCAATAATGGAAGAGATTGTTCCCAGATTACGTAGTATTTAACCGGATAAAGTAGGGTCACAGTGGAGAGAGGTTGGTTGGTCTTCCTTGCTGTGCCTTACTTCAAACTATAAATTAATAATTATAACGGTATTTTAAATAGCATTTATATAAATAAATAATTATAACGGTATTTTAAATAGCATTTATATAAATAAATAATTATAACGGTATTTTAAATAGCATTTATATAAATAAATAATTATAACGGTATTTTAAATAGCATTTATATAAATAAATAATTATAACGGTATTTTAAATAGCATTTATATAAATAAATAATTATAACGGTATTTTAAATAGCATTTGTATAAATAAATAATTATAACGGTATTTTAAATAGCATTTATATAAATAAATAATTATAACGGTATTTTAAATAGCATTTATATAAATAAATAATTATAACGGTATTTTAAATAGCATTTATATAAATAAATAATTATAACGGTATTTTAAATAGCATTTATATAAATAAATAATTATAACGGTATTTTAAATAGCATTTGTATAAATAAATAATTATAACGGTATTTTAAATAGCATTTATATAAATAAATAATTATAACGGTATTTTAAATAGCATTTATATAAATAAATAATTATAACGGTATTTTAAATAGCATTTATATAAATAAATAATTATAACGGTATTTTAAATAGCATTTATATAAATAAATAATTATAACGGTATTTTAAATAGCATTTATATAAATAAATAATTATAACGGTATTTTAAACAGCATTTATATAAATAAATAATTATAACGGTATTTTAAATAGCATTTATATAAATAAATAATTATAACGGTATTTTAAATAGCATTTATATAAATAAATAATTATAACGGTATTTTAAATAGCATTTATATAAATAAATAATTATAACGGTATTTTAAATAGCGTTTACGTTTTACATTTCTAATGTGTCTGGTAATTAGCCTGTTATCTTGTAAAAGCTTAAGCGACTGTATGCATCGTATTAAATTTGTTACAAAAACACGGCACCAGAACGCGGTAATGTCTTTTCTCCTCGACTTGATCGACCTTTGATAACTTAACTCAAGGCCAAGAGTGATAAAAACGTTTTTTGTTTACTTCAATAGAAACATGTGACGTAAAATTGTTAATATCAAACGAGATTCAAGCGTAACAACAACAAATTCTACTCTGAATGGAATGACGTAAGTTCCGTTGATTCTAACATAAATAACGGCTAGCCGCTCGTGCCATGATTATTTCACTACTCAGTATTGGAAAATCGTAAGGTTATTAGCTGTATACTGCCTGACCGAGTAGGCATCTCGACCGAAGAGGGGAATAATGACAGCACAGTAGCAGTAGTTCACGCACGCAATGTTTACTTGGTCCCGTCGTAGTGTTGCTAGTATTAGCCTCTTCGACTATATTTTTTACTAGATCTAGTAGTGTCTATAATTCTTATGTCTTAGGAGGGGTGGGAGGGTAATAGTTTATCCTACGTCTAGAAAACAAGCGCAATTCAAGGATTTTGCACACCCAAACCATGGTATTTAATAATGGGGTGTACACTCACTAAACTTTGTTAAATAAAAACACAAGGAGTCAAAGAAATCTGATTTATTAGGAATTTGGCAACGTTTCGACGACTAAATTGTCGTCCTCATTCACGCCTGATCTCCTTTAGTACCATTTTCATACCTACTAGAAACACATGACAATTTCCCTTTTACATTTTTAAATAATTCAAACGTAGAATGTCTAACTGTGTTTCTATTAGGTATGAAAATAGTACAAAGGAGGAGATCAGGCCTGAATAGGATGACAATTTAGTCGTCGAAACGTTGCCAAATTCCTAATAAATCAGATTTCTTTGACTCACGCATTAACCGTGTTTTTATTTAACACGACATTTAATAATTGTCCACCCAAAAGAAAGGTTAGATGAGTTAGGTCCCTTATCTCAAATCACCCTATAACATCATCATCCGTAAACCCATGTGCTCTTAGCTAAAAGAGTTTTAGAAGGGCAAATATCCTCAAATTGAGGTTAAATATAAACAATTGTTTTTGTAAATTACTTCATAATAACAATTCATTGACTTAAGTCGATTGTCCTAAACTAAATTGATTTTTACATTTTGTATTGCATTTTGAATTTCTAATTTTGTATAAAATTTTATTATTATTAAAACTTACTCAAATAGTCAGTTTTGTTTTGACACTTTGTTAACAATATCACTTATTAAGTAAAATCAATCCATTTGAATTCTTAAGATTATTCTATGTAAAATACACCATATGCTGCATTGTGCATAGGAGGTAATTATTTTTCCTTGCTCACTTACTGAAGAGATCAGAAAAGTATCTATGTACCAAGCAGAAATAGCGAAAGATGGCAGTAAGTGACCTTAAAGAGAGAATGGAAAAACCTTGTAAGTTTATAAACTTTAAGGACATTTTAGATATTAGAGGGACCCTGTTTGTCAGGAATTGTAAGAAAACTTTCGGATGAGAAGGCTAGTGACCTTGTTGGTCCGAAAGTTGTGACCGTCATATCGGGACTAAAATTGTAAATTTAGCTGACAACAGTCACCATCGCCTGGAATAGAAGAGCTGAGGTTTGTGTCGTGTGCACGTGAAAATGCGGTTGATCTGTCGCTTAAATAGCGTCGGTGCCTGTGTCTATTTGAAAAGGGATGATCTTCATCCTCTATAATGCCGCTCATGGTCAGGACTGTCTCTTACAGAAAACTATAAAAGTCCAGTGATATGGCCACTTCAATCTCCAGACATGACGTTGCTTGTTCAGCAGCTGGAGACCTTCAGTGACTTTGGGGAGGTATATTTCCTGTTTGTATACTTTGCTGACTTCACAAAGTATTAAGTAGGGATGTTTAAGTAAGGGTGGTATATTATGGCATTATAACGTCACTAATTGCTCAAAATCGTGTGAAGTGATCCATTTTAATCTTCAGACATGATGTTGTTTGTTCAGCAGCTGGAGACCTTCAGTGACTTTGGGGAGGTATATTTCCTGTTTTTATACTTTGCTGACTTCACAAAGTATTAAGTAGGGATGTTTAAGTAAGGGTGGTATATTATGGCTTTATAACGTCACTAATTGCTCAAAATCGTGTGAAGTGATCCATTTTAATCTTCAGACATGATGTTGTTTGTTCAGCAGCTGGACACCTTCAGCGACTTTGGGGAGGTATATTTCCTGTTTTTATACTTTGCTGACTTCACAAAGTATTAAATAGGGATGTTTAAGTAAGGGTGGTATATTATGGCTTTATAACGTCACTAATTGCTCAAAATCGTGTGAAGTGATCCATTTTAATCTTCAGACATGATGTTGTTTGTTCAGCAGCTGGACACCTTCAGCGACTTTGGGGAGGTATATTTCCTGTTTTTATACTTTGCTGACTTCACAAAGTATTAAATAGGGATGTTTAAGTAAGGGTGGTATATTATGGCTTTATAACGTCACTAATTGCTCAAAATCGTGTGAAGTGATCCATTTTAATCTTCAAACATGATGTTGTTTTCTCAGCAGCTGACATCATTATAATTGAATATTTTGGTGAATTTACGGAATTCACACTTTCGAACATAATAAATTATTTTGCTACTCGCTAATGGTTTCATTATCCACTTGGCGACGCCAACGACACAGGTTTGAGTTCACTATAGTATGTTCAATCATAGAACGCACTCACTGTTGCTTATCATTGTTATGAAACAGTTATGCGGCAAAAGGTGAAGTCAACGAGACTACTATTTTTATTAACTTAAAATGAAATAGCAAGGGCTGTAAAGTGTGGAAAAGCAGGTTGAACGAATGCTGTTACGTATTATATAAATAATTTCAATAACATCACAAATAGTTCAAATGAATTTTGAAAATGTCGTAGATAGTTAACGATTTTTTTTTTTTTAACTCTTCAGAATGAGTCGTCCACTTTCAGATATATGATAAAGCACTGGATGGTTCGCATAAAATGGGCAATTGTTTTCAGATGGTTATTATTGTTAAAAAAAGGTGTAAAAATAATTTAATTAAAATATATAAATAAAAAGAAACGAACATAGTAATAGATAATTTTAAAATGTTGTTGACCACCTCAATTTTTAACATTCTTCTTCTTTTGGGAAAAATAAATTTTTTATTCGTTGTTTCCTACTAAAAAAAAACTCGTAGTCAGAATTTTCGCCATCACACGACAAAAACAATCTCCACAATAACTTCCTCTTTATGAAAGGGAGGAAGCATTTTTTCGCTCGTTGAATGTTTACCGGATATTTTTAATCCGCGCTTATTGACAAACCGTAGAGTTTAATAAGAAGCCTTTCATCTGTGCAGCGCTTTTACAAATGAACAGATCCGAGCACAGATGTAAAGAATAACAGCATATCTTTGATACGTGGCAACGTAGGACTTCCCCTCCCCACTCTACGCTGTTCTTTGTTGCATATTTACAACTTTGATTTATTGAAAGAGGGGGAAAAGTGTTCGAAATTGAAAATTTTCTTTTCTTTTTCATATCGTTGTGAGTGTTTTGCATGTGACTGTCGCTCTGTTACCGTGAAGTTTGATATTGTCCTTTTTAAGCACATATATTCGCATGGTTGTTCGAGTCGTTTTTTTTTTTTATTGTCTATTCTACGGTATTTCAAAATAAAGGGAAAATTTGAAATATATTCAATTCTGAGCTTGTTATAAATTTTATTTCATTTCTTAAAGAGTATAATTTAATATAGTTTTGGCTTTCAAAAAATATTGCTAGCACCCTGTTGTGCAGCAATGGGGGATTTTATTTGCAATTTTTATATTTGTAAACAATTCAATACGCAAACTAATGATTATTTTATTGTCACTTCTCTATATTGGGTAGTTTCTTCATATCTCTAACATCTTTAGTATTCTGTCGAAGACCTTTCTTATTTTTCTCCAGACTGATGAGCTCTCTGTGACTTAGAAAGATCACTTTAGATACATGAGAGGAATAGGTCGTGAGGAACGAGGTGAAGCCTGGCCTCGAGAAGTGAACATTTTATAACTATATTTGTGAGAAGTTCCAGTCTGTTGGTCCAATTGCTTTATATGCAGTTGCATACATAAAGTTAATTCTGTAAACACATGTTCTGACATAAGTTTGAAATACAGTATAAGTAGCCTACTCACAAATGTAATGGCAAAGGTTTATTTGTTGGAAAATTATTCCCCTCAAATCCAAATATGTTTTTACTCTCAGGCTCTTGATGTTGATTTGTACTAAGAGATTTTGATTGTTAAAATAAATTTTAAGTGAGAAGTTTGAACATTCTTTTAAATCGTATTTCTCTAATTTTAATGATTTGAATGAACTTGCAATTAAAGAACTTTTTTCAATTTACTCAGCTGTGACAGATACATCGATAATTATAATGATTGTCTAGTAGGGCATTAGAATGGTATATTTTAGTAATTATTTTGAAAAACGTCTTTTAATATTAAGGGCTTAAAATTTGCAACTTGGTTTTGAAAGATCATGAGTGTCAAATTCCTCAGTGTTAATAGTTTTTATAGATTATGCTTAGTTAATTTTAACTATGAATAACTGTTATTTAAATAATCTGAGGAAATATGCGTGTACACAGTTTAAATAAAATACGATATTTTTATTTAACTAACAATACATTAATTTATTTCAATTTATTTTTAGTGTAGAGAAATGTTTTTTTTTTTTAATTAAGAAATACATCTATTTGATGGTCTGAGGTCAACCGGAAGTTATGTATGGTTTCTTTATTCGGTTGAAAATTAGGCTCTTTGTAGAAAAGAACATGTAGGCCATATCGGAGAAACATTTGGTCTTTGGAAAGTAATAAAGAGTATGCCCGCATTGTAGTTACTCTAAATAGAACAATGCTATCGTAGTATATCAGTTAGTCGTAAACACCTCCTAGACAGGCATCCCTTGGTAGGGATGTGGGAGGGACGCGAAGAAACATAGTTACGATTAAGAAATGGTATGTGTGTTATGATGAAATCACAACCCACTTGTGCCGGCGTAGCTGCCGAGTACTGGAATGGCTTGTAATAGAACGACTGGTGTCACGTCCCTATTCCAGTTAGCTGTGTTGTGTGGGATTCAGTTAGGGGTATATATCGCCCCTATTAAAGAGGGATTTACGTGATTCTCAACAGAATTGTATTAAAGTTGCTTGTTGTAATCGTTTTGAATTGTCTGATTAAACTATAATTAAATGATACTTAAATAAGTGAATACGTAAGGGCTTACTTGCTGACGCGTTTCGAAACAATCGTTTTACGAAGCAAAGCCTATACTCCGAAACGCGTCAGCAAGTAAGCCCTTACTTCACTTAGTGAAGTATCATTTAATTACAAGTGTCCTACCTTCGCAGCCCTCAACTATATACTGAGACAATAGAACGGTCACTCATCTTTTACACCATTTATATGGGTTGTGAGTATTATATGTGGTGTTATATGGGGATTAAAAGAGTAGGGATATGGGTAGAGTCACGTAGGGTTAAGTGTAGGATTACAGTTATGGGTAAGGATATTAGTCATCTGTGTATTGGCGGGATATAAGAGAATCACTATCCAGTACTGCTGCAGTTACTACAATGAAATATATCGAGTAAGGTGATAAAAATATGTCTCATCCCTACCCCGGTTATTTGTAGGCTTATTGGGTAGGATTACAGTTATGGGTAGGGATATTAGTCATCTGTATATTGGCGGGATATAAGAGAATCACTATCCAGTACTGCTGCAGTTACTACAATGAAATATATCGAGTAAGGTGATAAAAATATGTCTCATCCCTACCCCGGTTATTTGTAGGCTTATTGGGTAGGATTACAGTTATGGGTAGGGATATTAGTCATCTGTGTATTGGCGGGATATAAGAGAATCACTATCCAGTACTGCTGCAGTTACTACAATGAAATATATCGAGTAAGGTGATAAAAATATGTCTCATCCCTACCCCGGTTATTTGTAGGCTTATTGGGTAGGATTACAGTTATGGGTAGGGATATTAGTCATCTGTATATTGGCGGGATATAAGAGAATCACTATCCAGTACTGCTGGAGTAACTACAATGAAATATATGGATTTGCAGTAAGGTGATAAAAAGATGTCTCATCCCTACCCCGGTTATATGTAGGCTTATTGGGTAGGACTACAGTTATGGGTAGGGATATTAGTCATCTGTATATTGGCGGGATATAAGAGAATCACTATCCAGTACTGCTGCAGTAACTACAATGAAATATATCGATTTGCAGTAAGGTGATAAAAAGATGTCTCATCCCTACCCCGGTTATATGTAGGCTTATTGGGTAGGATTACAGTTATGGGTAGGGATATTAGTCATCTGTATATTGGCGGGATATAAGAGAATCACTATCCAGTACTGCTGCAGTAACTACAATGAAATATATGGATTTGCAGTAAGGTGATAAAAAGATGTCTCATCCCTACCCCGGTTATATGTAGGCTTATTGGGTAGGATTACAGTTATGGGTAGGGATATTAGTCATCTGTATATTGGCGGGATATAAGAGAATCACTATCCAGTACTGCTGCAGTAACTACAATGAAATATATGGATTTGCAGTAAGGTGATAAAAAGATGTCTCATCCCTACCCCGGTTATATGTAGGCTTATTGGGTAGGATTACAGTTATGGGTAGGGATATTAGTCATCTGTATATTGGCCGGATATAAGAGAATCACTATCCAGTACTGCTGCAGTAACTACCATGAAATATATCGATTTGTAGTAAGGTGATAAAAAGATGTCTCATCCCTACCCCGGTTATATGTAGGCTTATTGGGTAGGATTGCAGTTATGGGTAGGGATATTAGTCATCTGTATATTGGCGGGATATAAGAGAATCACTATCCAGTACTGCTGCAGTAACTACCATGAAATATATCGATTTGTAGTAAGGTGATAAAAAGATGTCTCATCCCTACCCCGGTTATATGTAGGCTTATTGGGTAGGATTACAGTTATGGGTAGGGATATTAGTCATCTGTATATTGGCGGGATATAAGAGAATCACTATCCAGTACTGCTGCAGTAACTACCATGAAATATATCGATTTGTAGTAAGGTGATAAAAAGATGTCTCATCCCTACCCCGGTTATATGTAGGCTTATTGGGTAGGATTACAGTTATGGGTAGGGATATTAGTCATCTGTATATTGGCGGGATATAAGAGAATCACTATCCAGTACTGCTGCAGTAACTACCATGAAATATATGGATTTGTAGTAAGTTGATAAAAAGATGTCTCATCCCTACCCCGGTTATATGTAGGCTTATTGGGTAGGATTACAGTTATGGGTAGGGATATTAGTCATCTGTATATTGGCGGGATATAAGAGAATCACTATCCAGTACTGCTGCAGTAACTACCATGAAATATATGGATTTGTAGTAAGGTGATAAAAAGATGTCTCATCCCTACCCCGGTTATATGTAGGCTTATTGGGTAGGATTACAGTTATGGGTAGGGATATTAGTCATCTGTATATTGGCGGGATATAAGAGAATCACTATCCAGTACTGCTGCAGTAACTACCATGAAATATATCGATTTGTAGTAAGGTGATAAAAAGATGTCTCATCCCTACCCCGGTTATATGTAGGCTTATTGGGTAGGATTGCAGTTATGGGTAGGGATATTAGTCATCTGTATATTGGCGGGATATAAGAGAATCACTATCCAGTACTGCTGCAGTAACTACAATGAAATATATGGATTTGCAGTAAGGTGATAAAAAGATGTCTCATCCCTACCCCGGTTATATGTAGGCTTATTGGGTAGGATTACAGTTATGGGTAGGGATATTAGTCATCTGTATATTGGCGGGATATAAGAGAATCACTATCCAGTACTGCTGCAGTAACTACCATGAAATATATCGATTTGCAGTAAGGTGATAAAAAGATGTCTCATCCCTACCCCGGTTATATGTAGGCTTATTGGGTAGGACTACAGTTATGGGTAGGGATATTAGTCATCTGTATATTGGCGGGATATAAGAGAATCACTATCCAGTACTGCTGCAGTAACTACAATGAAATATATGGATTTGCAGTAAGGTGATAAAAAGATGTCTCATCCCTACCCCGGTTATATGTAGGCTTATTGGGTAGGATTACAGTTATGGGTAGGGATATTAGTCATCTGTATATTGGCGGGATATAAGAGAATCACTAACCAGTACTGCTGCAGTAACTACAATGAAATATATGGATTTGCAGTAAGGTGATAAAAAGATGTCTCATCCCTACCCCGGTTATATGTAGGCTTATTGGGTAGGATTACAGTTATGGGTAGGGATATTAGTCATCTGTGTATTGGCGGGATATAAGAGAATCACTATCCAGTACTGCTGCAGTAACTACCATGAAATATATCGATTTGTAGTAAGGTGATAAAAAGATGTCTCATCCATACCCCGGTTATATGTAGGCTTATTGGGTAGGATTACAGTTATGGGTAGGGATATTAGTCATCTGTATATTGGCGGGATATAAGAGAATCACTATCCAGTACTGCTGCAGTAACTACCATGAAATATATCGATTTGCAGTAAGGTGATAAAAAGATGTCTCATCCCTACCCCGGTTATATGTAGGCTTATTGGGTAGGACTACAGTTATGGGTAGGGATATTAGTCATCTGTATATTGGCGGGATATAAGAGAATCACTATCCAGTACTGCTGCAGTAACTACCATGAAATATATCGATTTGTAGTAAGGTGATAAAAAGATGTCTCATCCCTACCCCGGTTATATGTAGGCTTATTGGGTAGGATTACAGTTATGGGTAGGGATATTAGTCATCTGTGTATTGGCGGGATATAAGAGAATCACTATCCAGTACTGCTGCAGTAACTACCATGAAATATATCGATTTGTAGTAAGGTGATAAAAAGATGTCTCATCCCTACCCCGGTTATATGTAGGCTTATTGGGTAGGATTACAGTTATGGGTAGGGATATTAGTCATCTGTATATTGGCGGGATATAAGAGAATCACTATCCAGTACTGCTGCAGTAACTACCATGAAATATATCGATTTGTAGTAAGGTGATAAAAAGATGTCTCATCCCTACCCCGGTTATAAGTAGGCTTATTGGGTAGGATTACAGTTATGGGTAGGGATATTAGTCATCTGTATATTGGCGGGATATAAGAGAATCACTATCCAGTACTGCTGCAGTAACTACCATGAAATATATCGATTTGTAGTACGGTGATAAAAAGATGTCTCATCCCTACCCCGGTTATATGTAGGCTTATTGGGTAGGATTACAGTTATGGGTAGGGATATTAGTCATCTGTATATTGGCCGGATATAAGAGAATCACTATCCAGTACTGCTGCAGTAACTACCATGAATTATATCGATTTGTAGTAAGGTGATAAAAAGATGTCTCATCCCTACCCCGGTTATATGTAGGCTTATTGGGTAGGATTGCAGTTATGGGTAGGGATATTAGTCATCTGTATATTGGCGGGATATAAGAGAATCACTATCCAGTACTGCTGCAGTAACTACCATGAAATATATCGATTTGTAGTAAGGTGATAAAAAGATGTCTCATCCCTACCCCGGTTATATGTAGGCTTATTGGGTAGGATTACAGTTATGGGTAGGGATATTAGTCATCTGTATATTGGCGGGATATAAGAGAATCACTATCCAGTACTGCTGCAGTAACTACCATGAAATATATCGATTTGTAGTAAGGTGATAAAAAGATGTCTCATCCCTACCCCGGTTATATGTAGGCTTATTGGGTAGGATTACAGTTATGGGTAGGGATATTAGTCATCTGTATATTGGCGGGATATAAGAGAATCACTATCCAATACTGCTGCAGTAACTACAATGAAATATATGGATTTGTAGTAAGGTGATAAAAAGATGTCTCATCCCTACCCCGGTTATATGTAGGCTTATTGGGTAGGATTACAGTTATGGGTAGGGATATTAGTCATCTGTATATTGGCGGGATATAAGAGAATCACTATCCAGTACTGCTGGAGTAACTACCATGAAATATATGGATTTGCAGTAAGGTGATAAAAAGATGTCTCATCCCTACCCCGGTTATATGTAGGCTTATTGGGTAGGATTACAGTTATGGGTAGGGATATTAGTCATCTGTATATTGGCGGGATATAACAGAATCACTATCCAGTACTGCTGCAGTAACTACAATGAAATATATGGATTTGCAGTAAGGTGATAAAAAGATGTCTCATCCCTACCCCGGTTATATGTAGGCTTATTGGGTAGGATTACAGTTATGGGTAGGGATATTAGTCATCTGTATATTGGCGGGATATAAGAGAATCACTGTCCAGTACTGCTGCAGTAACTACAATGAAATATATGGATTTGCAGTAAGGTGATAAAAATATGTCTCATCAATACCCCGGTTATATGTAGGCTTATTGGGTAGGATTACAGTTATGGGTAGGGATATTAGTCATCTGTGTATTGGCGGGATATAAGAGAATCACTGTCCAGTACTGCTGCAGTAACTACAATGAAATATATGGATTTGCAGTAAGGTGATAAAAAGGTGTCTCATCCCTACCCCGGTTATATGTAGGCTTATTGGGTAGGATTAAAGTTATGAGTAGGGATATTAGTCATCTGTATATTGGCGGGATATAAGAGAATCACTATCCAGTACTGCTGCAGTAACTACAATGAAATATATGGATTTGTAGTAAGGTGATAAAAAGATGTCTCATCCCTACCCCGGTTATATGTAGGCTTATTGGGTAGGATTACAGTTATGGGTAGGGATATTAGTCATCTGTGTATTGGCGGGATATAAGAGAATCACTGTCCAGTACTGCTGCAGTAACTACAATGAAATATATGGATTTGCAGTAAGGTGATAAAAAGATGTCTCATCCCTACCCCGGTTATATGTAGGCTTATTGGGTAGGATTACAGTTATGGGTAGGGATATTAGTCATCTGTGTATTGGCGGGATATAAGAGAATCACTGTCCAGTACTGCTGCAGTAACTACAATGAAATATATGGATTTGCAGTAAGGTGATAAAAAGATGTCTCATCCCTACCCCGGTTATATGTAGGCTTATTGGGTAGGATTACAGTTATGGGTAGGGATATTAGTCATCTGTATATTGGCGGGATATAAGAGAATCACTATCCAGTACTGCTGCAGTAACTACAATGAAATATATGGATTTGCAGTAAGGTGATAAAAAGATATCTCATCCCTACCCCGGTTATATGTAGGCTTATTGGGTAGGATTACAGTTATGGGTAGGGATATTAGTCATCTGTATATTGGCGGGATATAAGAGAATCACTATCCAGTACTGCTGCAGTAACTACAATGAAATATATCGATTTGCAGTAAGGTGATAAAAAGATGTCTCATCCCTACCCCGGTTATATGTAGGCTTATTGGGTAGGATTACAGTTATGGGTAGGGATATTAGTCATCTGTATATTGGCGGGATATAAGAGAATCACTATCCAGTACTGCTGCAGTAACTACAATGAAATATATGGATTTGCAGTAAGGTGATAAAAAGATGTCTCATCCCTACCCCGGTTATATGTAGGCTTATTGGGTAGGATTACAGTTATGGGTAGGGATATTAGTCATCTGTATATTGGCGGGATATAAGAGAATCACTATCCAGTACTGCTGCAGTAACTACAATGAAATATATGGATTTGCAGTAAGGTGATAAAAAGGTGTCTCATCCCTACCCCGGTTATATGTAGGCTTATTGGGTAGGATTAAAGTTATGAGTAGGGATATTAGTCATCTGTATATTGGCGGGATATAAGAGAATCACTATCCAGTACTGCTGCAGTAACTACAATGAAATATATGGATTTGTAGTAAGGTGATAAAAAGATGTCTCATCCCTACCCCGGTTATATGTAGGCTTATTGGGTAGGATTACAGTTATGGGTAGGGATATTAGTCATCTGTGTATTGGCGGGATATAAGAGAATCACTGTCCAGTACTGCTGCAGTAACTACAATGAAATATATGGATTTGCAGTAAGGTGATAAAAAGATGTCTCATCCCTACCCCGGTTATATGTAGGCTTATTGGGTAGGATTACAGTTATGGGTAGGGATATTAGTCATCTGTGTATTGGCGGGATATAAGAGAATCACTGTCCAGTACTGCTGCAGTAACTACAATGAAATATATGGATTTGCAGTAAGGTGATAAAAAGATGTCTCATCCCTACCCCGGTTATATGTAGGCTTATTGGGTAGGATTACAGTTATGGGTAGGGATATTAGTCATCTGTATATTGGCGGGATATAAGAGAATCACTATCCAGTACTGCTGCAGTAACTACAATGAAATATATGGATTTGCAGTAAGGTGATAAAAAGATATCTCATCCCTACCCCGGTTATATGTAGGCTTATTGGGTAGGATTACAGTTATGGGTAGGGATATTAGTCATCTGTATATTGGCGGGATATAAGAGAATCACTATCCAGTACTGCTGCAGTAACTACAATGAAATATATCGATTTGCAGTAAGGTGATAAAAAGATGTCTCATCCCTACCCCGGTTATATGTAGGCTTATTGGGTAGGATTACAGTTATGGGTAGGGATATTAGTCATCTGTATATTGGCGGGATATAAGAGAATCACTATCCAGTACTGCTGCAGTAACTACAATGAAATATATGGATTTGCAGTAAGGTGATAAAAAGATGTCTCATCCCTACCCCGGTTATATGTAGGCTTATTGGGTAGGATTACAGTTATGGGTAGGGATATTAGTCATCTGTATATTGGCGGGATATAAGAGAATCACTATCCAGTACTGCTGCAGTAACTACAATGAAATATATGGATTTGCAGTAAGGTGATAAAAAGATGTCTCATCCCTACCCCGGTTATATGTAGGCTTATTGGGTAGGATTACAGTTATGGGTAGGGATATTAGTCATCTGTATATTGGCGGGATATAAGAGAATCACTGTCCAGTACTGCTGCAGTAACTACAATGAAATATATGGATTTGCAGTAAGGTGATAAAAATATGTCTCATCAATACCCCGGTTATATGTAGGCTTATTGGGTAGGATTACAGTTATGGGTAGGGATATTAGTCATCTGTGTATTGGCGGGATATAAGAGAATCACTGTCCAGTACTGCTGCAGTAACTACAATGAAATATATGGATTTGCAGTAAGGTGATAAAAAGGTGTCTCATCCCTACCCCGGTTATATGTAGGCTTATTGGGTAGGATTAAAGTTATGAGTAGGGATATTAGTCATCTGTATATTGGCGGGATATAAGAGAATCACTATCCAGTACTGCTGCAGTAACTACAATGAAATATATGGATTTGTAGTAAGGTGATAAAAAGATGTCTCATCCCTACCCCGGTTATATGTAGGCTTATTGGGTAGGATTACAGTTATGGGTAGGGATATTAGTCATCTGTGTATTGGCGGGATATAAGAGAATCACTGTCCAGTACTGCTGCAGTAACTACAATGAAATATATGGATTTGCAGTAAGGTGATAAAAAGATGTCTCATCCCTACCCCGGTTATATGTAGGCTTATTGGGTAGGATTACAGTTATGGGTAGGGATATTAGTCATCTGTGTATTGGCGGGATATAAGAGAATCACTGTCCAGTACTGCTGCAGTAACTACAATGAAATATATGGATTTGCAGTAAGGTGATAAAAAGATGTCTCATCCCTACCCCGGTTATATGTAGGCTTATTGGGTAGGATTACAGTTATGGGTAGGGATATTAGTCATCTGTATATTGGCGGGATATAAGAGAATCACTATCCAGTACTGCTGCAGTAACTACAATGAAATATATGGATTTGCAGTAAGGTGATAAAAAGATATCTCATCCCTACCCCGGTTATATGTAGGCTTATTGGGTAGGATTACAGTTATGGGTAGGGATATTAGTCATCTGTATATTGGCGGGATATAAGAGAATCACTATCCAGTACTGCTGCAATAACTACAATGAAATATATGGATTTGCAGTAAGGTGACAAAAAGATGTCTCATCCCTACCCCGGTTATATGTAGGCTTATTGGGTAGGATTACAGTTATGGGTAGGGATATTAGTCATCTGTATATTGGCGGGATATAAGAGAATCACTATCCAGTACTGCTGCAGTAACTACAATGAAATATATGGATTTGCAGTAAGGTGATAAAAAGATATCTCATCCCTACCCCGGTTATATGTAGGCTTATTGGGTAGGATTACAGTTATGGGTAGGGATATTAGTCATCTGTATATTGGCGGGATATAAGAGAATCACTATCCAGTACTGCTGCAGTAACTACAATGAAATATATCGATTTGCAGTAAGGTGATAAAAAGATGTCTCATCCCTACCCCGGTTATATGTAGGCTTATTGGGTAGGATTACAGTTATGGGTAGGGATATTAGTCATCTGTATATTGGCGGGATATAAGAGAATCACTATCCAGTACTGCTGCAGTAACTACAATGAAATATATGGATTTGCAGTAAGGTGATAAAAAGATGTCTCATCCCTACCCCGGTTATATGTAGGCTTATTGGGTAGGATTACAGTTATGGGTAGGGATATTAGTCATCTGTATATTGGCGGGATATAAGAGAATCACTATCCAGTACTGCTGCAGTAACTACAATGAAATATATGGATTTGCAGTAAGGTGATAAAAAGATGTCTCATCCCTACCCCGGTTATATGTAGGCTTATTGGGTAGGATTACAGTTATGGGTAGGGATATTAGTCATCTGTATATTGGCGGGATATAAGAGAATCACTATCCAGTACTGCTGCAGTAACTACAATGAAATATATGGATTTGCAGTAAGGTGATAAAAAGATGTCTCATCCCTACCCCGGTTATATGTAGGCTTATTGGGTAGGATTACAGTTATGGGTAGGGATATTAGTCATCTGTATATTGGCGGGATATAAGAGAATCACTATCCAGTACTGCTGCAGTAACTACAATGAAATATATGGATTTGCAGTAAGGTGATAAAAAGATGTCTCATCCCTACCCCGGTTATATGTAGGCTTATTGGGTAGGATTACAGTTATGGGTAGGGATATTAGTCATCTGTATATTGGCGGGATATAAGAGAATCACTATCCAGTACTGCTGCAGTAACTACAATGAAATATATGGATTTGCAGTAAGGTGATAAAAAGATGTCTCATCCCTACCCCGGTTATATGTAGGCTTATTGGGTAGGAATAAAGTTATGGGTAGGGATATTAGTCATCTGTATATTGGCGGGATATAAGAGAATCACTATCCAGTACTGCTGCAGTAACTACAATGAAATATATGGATTTGCAGTAAGGTGATAAAAAGATGTCTCATCCCTACCCCGGTTATATGTAGGCTTATTGGGTAGGATTACAGTTATGGGTAGGGATATTAGTCATCTGTATATTGGCGGGATATAAGAGAATCACTGTCCAGTACTGCTGCAGTAACTACCATGAAATATATGGATTTGCAGTAAGGTGATAAAAAGATGTCTCATCCCTACCCCGGTTATATGTAGGCTTATTGGGTAGGATTACAGTTATGGGTAGGGATATTAGTTATCTGTATATTGGCGGGATATAAGAGAATCACTGTCCAGTACTGCTGCAGTAACTACAATGAAATATATGGATTTGCAGTAAGGTGATAAAAAGATGTCTCATCCCTACCCCGGTTATATGTAGGCTTATTGGGTAGGATTACAGTTATGGGTAGGGATATTAGTCATCTGTATATTGGCGGGATATAAGAGAATCACTATCCAGTACTGCTGCAGTAACTACCATGAAATATATGGATTTGTAGTAAGGTGATAAAAAGATGTCTCATCCCTACCCCGGTTATATGTAGGCTTATTGGGTAGGATTACAGTTATGGGTAGGGATATTAGTCATCTGTATATTGGCGGGATATAAGAGAATCACTATCCAGTACTGCTGCAGTAACTACCATGAAATATATGGATTTGCAGTAAGGTGATAAAAAGATGTCTCATCCCTACCCCGGTTATATGTAGGCTTATTGGGTAGGATTACAGTTATGGGTAGGGATATTAGTCATCTGTGTATTGGCGGGATATAAGAGAATCACTATCCAGTACTGCTGGAGTAACTATCATGAAATATATCGATTTGTAGTAAGGTGATAAAAAGATGTCTCATCCCTACCCCGGTTATATGTAGGCTTATTGGGTAGGACTACAGTTATGGGTAGGGATATTAGTCATCTGTATATTGGCGGGATATAAGAGAATCACTATCCAGTACTGCTGCAGTAACTACCATGAAATATATGGATTTGCAGTAAGGTGATAAAAAGATGTCTCATCCCTACCCCGGTTATATGTAGGCTTATTGGGTAGGATTACAGTTATGGGTAGGGATATTAGTCATCTGTATATTGGCGGGATATAAGAGAATCACTGTCCAGTACTGCTGGAGTAACTACAATGAAATATATGGATTTGCAGTAAAAAATATGTCTCATCCCTACCCCGGTTATATGTAGGCTTATTGGGTAGGATTACAGTTATGGGTAGGGATATTAGTCATCTGTATATTGGCGGGATATAAGAGAATCACTATCCAGTACTGCTGCAGTAACTACAATGAAATATATGGATTTGCAGTAAGGTGATAAAAAGATGTCTCATCCCTACCCCGGTTATATGTAGGCTTATTGGGTAGGATTACAGTTATGGGTAGGGATATTAGTCATCTGTATATTGGCGGGATATAAGAGAATCACTATCCAGTACTGCTGGAGTAACTACAATGAAATATATGGATTTGCAGTAAGGTGATAAAAAGATGTCTCATCCCTACCCCGGTTATATGTAGGCTTATTGGGTAGGATTACAGTTATGGGTAGGGATATTAGTCATCTGTGTATTGGCGGGATATAAGAGAATCACTATCCAGTACTGCTGGAGTAACTACAATGAAATATATGGATTTGCAGTAAGGTGATAAAAAGATGTCTCATCCCTACCCCGGTTATATGTAGGCTTATTGGGTAGGATTGAAGCGGGGACATTACCTCATTTGATATTGGGAATATGAAGGATTCACGACATAGTTGTAGTACAGTCAATGTTGTGAAGTAGTCGGGTTTAGGGTCTTGTCCCTATCCGAGTTTGATGTATTTTGCAGGACTAAGATAGGGACAGAACACCCTTCTTGCGTTGGGGTATATAAAAGCTAATCACAACTCAGATGTGCTGAAGTCAGTGCCTTGAATACAAAAATAGGACATTGAGGGGTACCTTATCCTTAAACACGCCCCGGTTTTATCTATTGTGGTTGAATACGTTTGGGATATAGATCGTCGCTGGTAAATTAATTTTCAATCTTTAATAAAATACGTTTTCATTCATTCAATCAAGTTCAAATACATTTTTTCAACCTGTAATGGATAACTATTGATGTTAATACAGTTTTTCAATTATTTATTCATTATTTTAATTTACAAAACTTGATGTACCGGTCGGTTTTGAATTAAAGAACTACATGTTTGAAACCCAGCACTTTGGCACTGAGCCAACTTTCCCATTACTAGAAATTTATTAATTACTTAAAAATGTATATGATATTATAAGAAAAACGTTCTTTGCAATAGTGAAGCATTACAAGAGATGGATAGATTGAGAAGATATAGAACACCATCAGCTACGTATATTAGAAACGAGAAAAAGAGAATAAATAGTAATAAACATAAATGAAAGTACAGCACCAGATACTCTATATAAAAAAATGGAAAATTGAAAGGAAATTTGTTTTCTATTTTTCCACTTACTATTGTGATTCTGTCATATGTACAGTAGAGTTTCGATAAGTCGAGGTAGATCGGACCGAAATACGTTCCTGTGCATTAGAAAAAATAGGCTTTTTAATGAACCCTAATATAGTACTGTAATTAGGAATGTCTAAAATCAGTTTATAGAACTTTATATGGACATCTATTGAAGTCCCACTCATTTCCTTTGCATACCATATTGATATAAACATTTCTTGGAAGCCTGACTCTTTTCCTTTGCATACCGTATTGATATAAACATTTGTTGGAAGCCCGATTCATTTCTTTTGCATACTGTATTAATATGAACATTTCTTAGCAGCCCAAATCATTTCCTTTGCATACCGTATTGATATGGACATTTCTGGGAAGCTTGACTCTCTTCCTTTGCTTACAGTATTGATATAAACATTTGTTGGAAGCCCGACTCATTTCCTTTGCATACCGTATTAATATGAACATTTCTTGGAAGCCAGACTCTTTTCCTTTGCATACCGTATTGATATAAACATTTGTTGGAAGCCCGACTCATTTCTTTTGCATACTGTATTATTATGAACATTTCTTGGCAGCCCAAATCATTTCCTTTGCATACCGTATTGATATGGACATTTCTTGGAAGCCTGACTCTTTTCCTTTGCATACCGTATTGATATGGACATTTCTGGGAAGCTTGACTCTCTTCCTTTGCTTACAGTATTGATATAAACATTTGTTGGGAGCCGGACTCATTTCCTTTGCATACCGTATTAATATGAACATTTCTTGGAAGCCAGACTCTTTTCCTTTGCATACCGTATTGATATAAACATTTGTTGGAAGCCCGACTCATTTCTTTTGCATACTGTATTATTATGAACATTTCTTGGCAGCCCAAATCATTTCCTTTGCATACCGTATTGATATGGACATTTCTTGGAAGCCAGACTCTTTTCCTTTGCATACCGTATTGATATAAACATTTGTTGGAAGCCCGACTCATTTCTTTTGCATACTGTATTAATATGAACATTTCTTGGCAGCCCAAATCATTTCCTTTGCATACCGTATTGATATGGACATTTCTGGGAAGCTTGACTCTCTTCCTTTGCTTACAGTATTGATATAAACATTTGTTGGGAGCCGGACTCATTTCCTTTGCATACCGTATTAATATGAACATTTCTTGGAAGCCAGACTCTTTTCCTTTGCATACCGTATTGATATAAACATTTGTTGGAACCCCGACTCATTTCTTTTGCATACTGTATTAATATGAACATTTCTTGGCAGCCCAAATCATTTCCTTTGCATACCGTATTGATATGGACATTTCTGGGAAGCTTGACTCTCTTCTTTTGCTTACAGTATTGATATAAACATTTGTTGGAAGCCGGACTCATTTCCTTTGCATACCGTATTAATATGAACATTTCTTGGAAGCCAGACTCTTTTCCTTTGCATACCGTATTGATATAAACATTTGTTGGAAGCCCGACTCATTTCTTTTGCATACTGTATTATTATGAACATTTCTTGGCAGTCCAAATCATTTCCTTTGCACACCGTATTGATATGGACATTTCTTGGAAGCCTGACTCTTTTCCTTTGCATATCGTATTGATATAAACATTTGTTGGAAGCCCGACTCATTTCTTTTGCATACTGTATTATTATGAACATTTCTTGGCAGCCCAAATCATTTCCTTTGCATACCGTATTGATATGGACATTTCTTGGAAGCCTGACTCTTTTCCTTTGCATACCGTATTGATATAAACATTTGTTGGAAGCCCGACTCATTTCTTTTGCATACTGTATTAATATGAACATTTCTTGGCAGCCCAAATCATTTCCTTTGCATACCGTATTGATATGGACATTTTTTGGAAGCCTGACTCTCTTCCTTTGCATACAGTATTGATATAAACATTTTTTGGAAGCCTGACTCATTTCCTTTGCATACTGTTTTAAAATGGACATTTATTTAAGGTCCGATTCATTTCCTTTGCATACTGTATTAATATAAACATTTGTTGGAAGCCTGACTCATTTCCTTTGCATACAGTATTGATATAAACATTTATTGGAAGCCCGATTAATTTCCTTTGCATACTGTTTTAATATGGACATTTATTGGCAGCCCGACTCATTTCGTTTGCATACCGTATTAAGATGAACATTTCTTGGAAGCCTGACTCTTTTCCTTTGCATACCGTATTGATATAAACATTTGTTGGCAGCCCGACTCATTTCTTTTGCATACTGTATTAATATGAACATTTCTTGGCAGCCCAAATCATTTCCTTTGCATACCGTATTGATATGGACATTTCTTGGAAGCCTGACTCTCTTCCTTTGCATACAGTATTGATATAAACATTTGTTGGATGCCTGACTCATTTCCTTTGCATACTGTTTTAATATGGACATTTCTTGGCAGCCCGACTCATTTCCTTTGCATACGTATTAAGATAAACATTTTTTGGAAGCCTGACTCATTTCCTTTGCATACAGTATTGATATAAACATTTCTTGGCAGCCCGACTCATTTCCTTTGCATACAGTATTGATATAAACATTTGTTGGAAGCCAGAGTCATTTCCTTTGCATACCATATTTATATAAACATTTATTTAAGGTCCGACTCATTTCTGTATTGATATAACCATGTTTTGATTCAAGCCCGATTCATCATTTTCTTTCTAATAGATAAAATAGGCTCAAATAGAAATAGGCCCGAATTTAACGGAAGCACAAATTATCAGGACTCTGAATATCGAAACTCTACTGCACATACATACTTATTTATATGAATTGTAATTATAAAATAAAAAGTAACTAATGTAAACTTTTCCTTGCCGACCTCTGTAGGAATTGACTTTAAAAAAGGGTTTTCCATATGTCATGACAAATCTTACAGCTGATCTTTAGACCAGATGAGCCAATTTTCTAATTCTGATTTCTATAATGTGCAGGTTTGAAATGATGTCTGTTTTTGTCAGAAGAAAGGAGGCAATTCGGAATACATCTATAGTATTTCTAGTGCTTGGCTTTTTTATCGGCGTCTGTTGGCCACCGATTCTCCAGTATATTATGGAAAGAGTAAGTAATATTTATGTAAATTACCTATTTTTAATTGTTTGAAGCTGTAACATTTTTTTGAAATTTTTTTCGTAATATAGATTTTTTCATATAAATTATTTTGAACACATTTCGAGTTATTATTCAGAAAAGTAATTTTCTTTAATATTTGTTGTTGTAGAGAATTGTAATAAAGCATGGTTACGGTGAACCTCCCTGAGACATAGGGAAGGGTCGTAGCTCACGTGTCGTATTCCGTTAGACCTACTCTCTGATGGAGAGGAAGTCAAAGGCCTAAAGGGAGGCTCTCTTTAACTGGGTTTACCCGCTTCAAGAGAACATTAATATTTGGAGCAAGCAGACTAAGGAAGAGTTGATGATCCACTTACTAGATAGAAACAACGCTTACGATATCTGACTTAAATTCCACCGCAGTACTTTCAACGTATACTTGCCGTTTTAGAATGTTTGCTTTGTACTTATTTAATCTACGCCTGTGTCATTTCGCAGCTGATTCTCTTCACAATTAGTTCCTGGAATAGTATTTAACAATATTGTAACAGCAATAGAACAAAACTGGGTTTTTAAGATAAATTGCATTTGCCTGGATGTGGGATTAATTTCGAATTATAGTTAGCGACATAAACCACTACCGATTTGTAACCGGGACAGTCTCGATTTTTAAAGTTGTGTCGCGAGCACCGTAACATAATATATTTGTCCCGAGTTCTTGTAAGAATATATTTGTGAAATTTGTTCAGCACACATGTTACTCCTATTTAGTTACTCCCACATGTTAACCGATTTATTTATCTAGTCACGTTGGAGTTGTTAACAGTAAATACAGTTATTTGTGATTGATTTGCTCTTTGACAAATTTAAAATTAGAATAGAGAAATAAGCCTAAATGATGTCGTTAACTCTTATAAATTTTTTGAGAAACAGAAATAGACCATTTTAAGTAAATGTAGTCCCTATATCATAATGTATGAGTGTGATAAAACTCTAATAAATCTAAGGTTTCAAGTGTTTATATTCTACTAAATGTAGGTTTTCATGATTTCTACTACTACGAATATGGTTTCTGTAGTGGGTTTTACTGTTTATTACGATGGACGAAACTTTATCATTACTATTACACTAATTTATCCGCTAACAGAATTTAATTTTTTAAACTATTTTTGAAAGACTTACCGAGATAAAATATTCTAGATTGCACTTGGCGATTCGTCAGTGCATAAGGTTGCTGCTTGGGAGCGTTTTTAAACCTCGTTTCGATATCGTAGTCAAGAGGTGAATGATATGGTCAAAAAGTGGCCATGATGTGGTCAAAAAGTGGTTATTTCATATGATCTGTACTGTGTTTGTTTTTTTGCATTGGTATGCTTGTATAATCATATTGATCTAGTGTGTTTCTTCAGATGTGATCCTTTTTACATAATCGCTTGTAGAATTTCTAGGTTATGGTTGAATGGTGTGCATACAGTCTGTTTCTACTCGGATGAGCAAAAATTTAGTCACTATCATATTTAACATACAGCCTCTTTTATCCAACTTTAGTGTATCCGACATTCTGTCTTATCCGATACCTCCAAAAATAAAAATAAATTATTTGTTCTTGGCAGCATGAAAACGGCAAACATCGGCAAAACAGGCGAAGACTACATTTTTTTACATCTTTTTAAAGTATTTACATTCTACTATTATATTTACTTTACCAATCAAATCTTAAGCAAAGTGTTTGACATCCCGTACAATATCAACTTAACGCATAAAAAATTTGTAAAATTTAGAATTTATAACTATTCCCTATTATCCGATATTCTCGCTTTTCCGACGTCATGACGGTCCGTTTACGATGAATAAGCGAACCCTACTGTAGTTATAAATTCGCAATTAGTGTACTAATAAAATATAATATAAATTTTATAAAGGAATTAGTCGAAGTAAATTTTGCTTTGATGATAAAGTTTGTATAGATAATACACTGTACACAGACTGCCTTCGACTGTGGTGATAGAGTGACCACACGCGCGCGCACAGAAATATGAAGGGTTGAGACGATTAGTTGATGGAACGGAAACTGCTAATGAATCTACAAGTTAATTGTGACCGGAAGTTAGGTTTGACCTTTATAACGTATTTACTTCATTGTATTCAATTCCGCTGAATGTACAATTGATTTAGCACAGATTAATGTTCAGCAGTGTGTTAAGCAGTGAATCTGTGAAGTGTTGGTTAGGCGTTTATAGTGTTTTTTAATTACGTGTAAGCTGGAAATGTGTTTTTTTGTTGGAGACAAAATGTATTTATTCAAACAATTTAATTATAGAATTAAATTTTATAATATCTTGTATCATGTGGTTAAATATAAAATGAAGTACTTATACGAGGTTAATTAAAACGCGTTGATTTAGAACATATTCCCAGTAATTTGCGGAGTGATGTGATATTATAACTTTAGTTTATGGATGTTATAATTTTATGTAGAAAAACTCGGTTTCTCTGCTTACAAATATTAGCATTTTAAGGTTTTATTTTCTATTTGTTAATAAACATTAAGAAATATAAGCTTAGCTACTATTGGACACGACTTTAAGGGCTCTGTGTCTGGTTATTCCATTGTTTTTATACAAAGAGACACTTTTGTACTTTAATTTACTTTAATTTTACTTTATTCCTTGTACATCCCAGCACATGTAACAGAATTTATATATTGATATAAACTGCGTTCACTTTCACACGATAAAAAAAATATATTTAAATAAATAAATAAATATATATATATATATATATAGAGAGAGAGAGAGAGAGAGAGAGAGAGAGGGGGGGGGAGAGGTTTCAATTTCTAATCGAACAGACTATATAGCCTATATATATATATATATATATATATATATATATATATATATATATATATACAGTATATATATATATATATATATACAGTATATATATATATATATATATATATTTGTAGCTTTGCAACACTGTTTTCTTGTATTCACAACACCAGGTCAGTGATGCCCGTTGATGGAGATAAGACCAATCTTTGAAAGTTAACTAAATGAATACACCAAGTAAGATTCTTGTTTAAGTACATATAGTGAAATTGATATATATATATATATATATATATATATATATATATATATAATTAATATACTCATCTTCATTTCTGTTAGGAAACATCTATATGTTTGAGTACAGTTTTCTACTATGCCTAACGTTTCAAATTCTCATCTGGTGACGCGTTTCGGATTAACTCCATTTTCAAAACTTAAATCGTACTGTTCGCCCAAACTTTGAGTTCGTCTTTACATACCGTTAGCCACGCCCACACCACTTCCAGATTTCACATTCTATTGCTGCACGTCTACTCTTGCTTCTTGAATCAAACTACCTAATCATTTTAAACATTTTTATATAGGCTAATGACAGATCACAGATAATTTTGCTTTTTTAAATCACACAACGTATCGAATTTCTTTCCGAAATTCCTTTTCAAAAACTTAAATTTTAATTAAACAATTACAATACATAACCTACTATTTATAATATACATTACATATATAAACATATTAAAATCAACAACTATAAAACTCTTAATAAATATACATTTACAAGTCAAATTTTTTCTTATCAAAATAAAAGAGTAAAATCAAGAGGGTTATCAAGAGATAACAATGTATATTTATTAAGAGTTTTATAGTTGTTGATTTTAATATGTTTTATATATATAGTGTATTTTATAAATAGTAGGCTATGTATTATAACTGTTTAATTAAAATTTGAGCTCTTGGAAAGGAATTTCGGAAAGAAATTCGAAACGTTGAGTGTTTTAAAAAAAGCAAAAGTGTCTGTGATCTGTCATTAGCCTATATAAAAAAATTAATAGTTATTAACAGGCATTAAATAAATATATTAATTTTAAATTTTTAAATATAACGTTTGACTGTGTATTTATTTGCTCGTTTATTATATTTTCCTATTTTAACTTTATTTCTTTAATTTTTCACTTCTGTTACCAACCCAGATTGCCACACATCCTGAAGGTATCCATCACCTTCATGAGATTTGCCTGGAAATTGGAAATAATCTAGGAAAACTAATCCATTCCCTAGTTTCAATGTAAGGAATACTGACTTCAACGCCTGACGACATCAAAGGTATATGAATTACTGCTCAGGAAAGTACACACTGAATAAATTACGTATCATTCGATTCAAGCAAAACACATAAACTCGAACACATTTAGTGAAGTAATTACGAGACGGAATGACGTAATTCACAGTTTGCAGCGTCAACCGCCCGTTTTTGGACTCTGAGGGGATATGTGTCGTGTTGTGAACACGTTACGCGAAGGTTTCGCCATCGTCAAAGCTTACTTGTGATTTATTATCTGTGCTTCCATTTACAATCTCTTTTGGAGAGTTAGACAGCTCTGATACGCACGAGCGTTTTATAAAACCTGTTTGTATTGATAACATAAAACAAGCTTGGGATTATCCGAGTTTCGATTATCCGTTGCTCCTGGTTCAGCAGTTTAAGGGACGATAAAACACTTTATGTTCATTATCTACCAATTTTTTTTTTTTTTTTTTTTTTTGTAGGCGTGCAATCTTTTTACTTTTACGACTTGTGAACAGAAGGATTAAGATATTGAACAAATACCCGTGGTAGGGCTTATAGTGAACCATTTTGGGTTTCCTTCACTTCTACTTACATTGGAAACTCATTTTACTAATTCTATTTAGGCTTATTTTTAGTGTTTTAATAGAGAACAGAAAATATTATTCACACAAAATAAAAACAACCCCCAATTTTCCCCTGTTTGAAATACACACGCGAAACCCCCCTCAGCATTTTATTTTCCATTGATTCCCGAGCCACGTAAATATCATGCATAGCTGACTAAACATCAAATAAAATTGTACCAACTAGCAAAGTAGGGAACAATCTTTCTCATACTTGGGCATCTAAGTTCACTCTATAATGGAAGATTAACGTAGAATTAGCAACAACGCTCACCTACTCGGCAGGATGTGGATTTCCCATTCTCCCAGATGGTGGCAACCCCCACCCCTTCTGGCCGATTTCACTTTTGTAGAGTCCAGTTCTGTTTTAAATAAAACTATAGCTAATAAGTACTTTAATAACCACGCACCAGCATCTTAACTTAATGTTACTAAATACTTAGTGAATGTAACTTTCAATATTATACTGTACTAAAATCCAACATAAACACAAACATAAACAGCAAAATACAAGAACTAAAAATACATTATATTACTACATAATAACATTCGCAGGAATAACAAATATGTATAATAACATTAAACATGCCACACACTAAGTAAACATTCCCTACTTGTAAAACTAATACTCACTAATACCCAACAACAACAACAACAATCGTAAAAAAAGGTATAACAGGACATCTGAGAATTATTTCGCATAAAATAGTAAATATAATACTAAAAAAATATGCAACCAATAAAAAGAGACAGAGAAGGGGAGAGACAGAGGGAGAGAGCCAGACAGATATAGTAAAATGGAGAGAGAGAGAAAGAGAGTGAAAGAGAGAGAGAAACAGGGAGAGAGGGCAGAGATAGAGTAAGAAAGAGAATGAGCGAGAGAGGGGGGTTAGAGAGAAAGAGAGAGAGAGAGACAGACAGAGAGAGAGAGGAGTATTTCAGTTGAGGACTATCAGCTAGGTTACTACTATTTTTGGCACTTTGAATTTTGTAGTTTTGATTTAAAAACTTTGATATTTGTTACAAAATATTGTTTCGAAAATTTTTTTCCCACTTAAAAATCAAAGGGTCTGTTATTTAAATCCAAAATACCAGGACATTACCTTGTCTAATGTTCAGAGTTATTTCTTTGAATTATGAATTTACGGCCGTTTCTGGAGATGTGTTCTAATCAGTCAACTAGTTGACCAGATCTGAGTTTACGATGAGGAACATTCTCGAAATGACCTCCTCATTTAGAAAAACGTGCTATTGTGAAGAAGTGTCTATATAGTATGCTGTAGGTTAAGTACGTAGAGATAAACGTGTAGCTCGAATTTGGAAAGGATATTATAAAGAGCCTACTTTGCCTACATGTGCCGTAAAAGGATGGCCGTTTAAAAAACGCAAGGATGTGAATCCATTTCCGAAATCTACAACCTCATTTACCACATCTATGTGCAGTGAAGTGATCGTTTTAAACAAAATTTCTATTTTAGAAAATTGAAAAATTACAGATTTTCTTTTATTACCAATCTTACGATTTCTGAGAATTCCCTTCGTGGTCAAAACAAGACGCGTAAGTTTAGAATATCATTTAAAAATTCAAAATTTTCAGTTATTATTAGGTTATTAAAAGATTTTTCTTACATTGCAGGATCTGGCGATAACCCCTTATTCGAAGAACTTCAAAAGCTGGCAGAAGACACCGATCCCCGTTTATTTAGATTTCTATTTCTTCAACTGGACAAATTCTGAAGCCTTTCCGGAGGAAAAGCCAAAGTTCACGGAAATGGGGCCTTACAGATATTAGTAAGTATATAAACTCGTTACAATACTCTCAAAGGAAAAACATTATAAATTACTAGCAGTTTTCCACTCAACGATACACAGACCATGAACAATGAAGACCAAATGAACTAACTCAACACAATAAAATACATAGCCTATAGAAACGGATAGAAAGGTTTGTGTACATAACAACACACACATTAACACAAAAATACACAGCCTTAAAATATCACAACACATCACACAAAACATAGCTTCCTCACTCCGTAAACTTTATTACTAAGAAGCCTTCAAAACATCTAACACAACTAAAAAACTCCTACACAGTACACTAACACAGCAGAAGTAACACAAAACGACAGGTCTATACAAGAACACATGTAACGACTGCCCTAGCTTTTACTTAGGTCAAACAGGGAGAATACACACAACCCAAATCAAACTTGTCATACACATACAAAACACACTACACACATACACCAATATAGACACTGATCTAAAAAATCTTCACTACACAAAAAAAAGTAACAAACATCACAACAGAAAACTATTAGATATACAAACACCACAAAAACCACCGACAATACATTATAAACTGTCAAAACACACTCACAATCAAATAATATAATTTAACACATAATTAACAACTACTCTATGAACAATAATTCATCACAGTACACCAATACTCCGCAGACCCAATACACACCAATACAACACACCTGAGCAATAGTCTACTCCGTGACTCATAGCATTGAACAATACACTGACCAAGTGCGAAACACATCTGCTGAAAAATATCAGTAATTAGTGGTTCTTTTACCAAGTGATATTAAAAACAGTATTAAAAACAAGTAATAGAAACAAAAATGTTTAAAGTCAATTCCTACTTAGGTTAACAAAGAGAATTTTCAGTTTAGATACTTTTTATTAAATAATTACAATTAATATAAACAAAAAAACATACCTATGTGTCAAAACAGCTGTTCTGCTACAAAAACTATAACATAAATTCAGCTTCTTTTAAGAAATCATATGTTATCACTTACTATAATCCAAATGGGACGAAATAACAAATTGCATATATTGGCTCTTTTGAGAAGAGTTTTCTTCCATGAAAAACTATTAATTCATTTTAAATGTAATTATTGAATTAATATATGAAAAAACTGTATTAACATCAATTGGCATCCACTACAAGCTTTAAAAATTAATTTTAACTTCAGTGGATGAATAAAAAGTATTTTATTAACGATTGAAAATGTTTACGATACACACACACACACTATATACGTATATATATATATATATATATATATATATATATATATATATATATATATATATGCTGATACGTATTCCTTCACGGAATAGTTAATATCTGGAGTACATCGGTTCATTATGTAGTGCATGAATTCGCAGTTCCGACGTTTCACTAGAATCTCATCCAGCATTGACGAGATGAACCCAACAACAGTTGAAGAGCGAGTGAGATTCTGGATGAGATTCTAACGAAACGTCGGAACTGCGAATTCATTCACTACAGAATGAACGGATGTACTCCAGATATTAACTATTCATCATATATATAGTTCATAAAAACAATATTATATTTTGGTAAATATAATAAGTTCATTGATATTTTACTCTGGAATCTGAAAGAAGTGAAAATTTAAGTTGGTATTGAATATATCTGTTCAATTTATCGCCTCTTACTTGAATCTTAGGCCGTCACATAATTAAACCAACTGGGGCACACATCACACCGCTGAGAGACGTTGCAATTTGTGAACTTTATTGGATTAAATCTTTTATAAATTTTCAAACTTTATGTGACAAAAGTGTAAAATTGTAGACGGGAATTAGTTTCAGAACACACTATACTGAATAACGAAATATAATAAAACTATTGAGAGCCCTATCTAATTTGTACACATTAGACATTTTTAAACATAACATCCTATTTAATGTGGAAATAAATTTGAAACACATACTTGAGTAGTAAAACTACATCTACCTAGAAAAAAGATTTCCAGTACTTTATAAACATATTAAGAAAAAAATATGATCCATTCAAATATGGGAGTGGCCCCTCACCATTGAACAAAAACATTTCCTTTATATTTTTACAATGATATCTTAAAATTCTACATACTGAA
Organism: Prosapia bicincta; assembly: GCA_036971475.1. NCBI lineage: Eukaryota > Metazoa > Arthropoda > Insecta > Hemiptera > Cercopidae > Prosapia > Prosapia bicincta. The sequence goes on from JBAIZL010000139.1 coordinate 569,968, forward strand.
TAGAAAATGTCATTCCCCTTCAGGCCAGACATACTGCTGTATTTAAGTATAGAAAATAACAATAGGAATCGTACCTTTGCGCGTCCATTGCCGTTTAAATAGCCTATTTTTCTCATATTAAATACACTTCCTATTTTTCTCAAAAAGGAAACACATTTGTCAAAAACACTATTTACCAGAAACCACTCCATGTGAGTGAAAAACCATACTATTTACCAACTGCTTTACAGTTAAATAAAATAATAATAATACCGTCTGTCACGATAAATAATATTACTCTCTTGTGGAGGTAGACTTCCAACAATAAATTCTAAGAGTTCCTTATAGCTGATGACAGCAGGGCTAAACATAAAACTGTTTTGTAAATATTCTAAATATTTAGACTACTGTAGTTTAGAGTTTAGGAAATGTATAAGACATTTTAAATGGTTTTTATAAGATTACTAACACTCCATCCTTTATAAGGGAAAATTCAATCTCAGTAATAATACTCATCTCAGAAATGAGATTAATAATTGTTTAAAACAATTATTTAAATAAAATATATATATATATATATATATATATATATATATATATATATATATATATATATATATATATCAAACCCTTATTATTGTTATCGAGCTCTTAAAAATGTAGCGTGCTGTTGATTTTATTTCTGTTTTTATAACTTCCAGCGAAGAGAGAACCAAAGTTAACCTGACTTGGAACAGCAACGGCACCATCACCTATCGCCAGATGCGCAAGTGGTTCTTCAGACGCGAAGAGTCGGTTGGTAACTCTAACGACATAGTAACCACTCTGAACGTCGTAGCTTTGGTATGGTCAATGTAAATTTTACAATTTTAAATGTATTAAATTTACTGTATTAACAGACTATTAATAATGTTTCGGCTTTTTGGGCTTCAAGTCCATCACGCAACTACTCTTTATACTAATGGTCACAGCTACCATGAATATGTTATTTCATGTCAGAGTAGGCACCTAGTTAGTAGAGAGTTGGGCTCTTTTGTAGTGTATAATGCCAACGCAGAAATTAATTTTCCCTTCTTCCAGGACTATAGAAGCTTGACGTGCCTCCTTCGAATCTACCATTCTTCGTGCTCAGGCATCCACGGAATTTTACATGTAGTCACAAGGCTACACTCCGATGGACGTGCCTCTCCTTAGTGGGAAACCCTTCTTACCTTAATCATTTTATCCCACCAAACTTCTATATTAGGATGGTTTCAAGTCGACAATGTAATGCTACCCGTAATGGAATTATTCTCTACCAAATAATATTTCCTTGTATAACTTCCTGACAACTCCTTACACAGCTCTAACATATAATATTTCTTTGTATAACTTCCTGACTACTCCTTACACAGCTCTAACATATAATGTTCCTTTGTATACCTTCCTGACAACTCCTTACACAGCTCTAACAGACAATATTTCTTTTTATATCTTCCTGACAACTCCTTACAGAGCTCTAACATATAATATTTCTTTGTATACCTTCCTGACAACTCCTTACACAGCTCTAACAGACAATATTCCTTTGTATACCTTCCTGACAACTCCTTACACAGCTCTAACATATAATATTTCTTTGTATACCTTCCTGACAACTCCTTACACAGCTCTAACATATAATATTCCTTTGTATACCTTCCTGACAACTCCTTACACAGCTCTAACAGACAATATTCCTTTGTATACCTTCCTGACAACTCCTTACACAGCTCTAACAGACAATATTTCTTTGTATACCTTCCTGACAACTCCTTACACAGCTCTAACATATAATATTCCTTTGTATACCTTCCTGACAACTCCTTACACAGCTCTAACAGACAATATTTCTTTGTATACCTTCCTGACAACTCCTTACACAGCTCTAACATATAATATTCCTTTGTATACCTTCCTGACAACTCCTTACACAGCTCTAACATATAATATTTCTTTGTATACCTTCCTGACAACTCCTTACACAGCTCTAACATATAATATTTCTTTGTATACCTTCCTGACAACTCCTTACACAGCTCTAACATATAATATTTCTTTGTATACCTTCCTGACAACTCCTTACACAGCTCTAACATATAATATTTCTTTGTATACCTTCCTGACAACTCCTTACACAGCTCTAACATATAATATTCCTTTGTATACCTTCCTGACAACTCCTTACACAGCTCTAACATATAATATTCCTTTGTATACCTTTCTGACAACTCCTTACACAGCTCTAACATATAATATTTCTTTGTATACCTTCCTGACAACTCCTTACACAGCTCTAACAGACAATATTTCTTTTTATATCTTCCTGACAACTCCTTACAGAGCTCTAACATATAATATTCCATTGTATACCTTCCTGACAACTCCTTACACAGCTCTAACATATAATATTCCTTTGTATACCTTCCTGACAACTCCTTACACAGCTCTAACAGACAATATTTCTTTTTATATCTTGATGACAACTCCTTACAGAGCTCTAACATATAATATTTCTTTGTATACCTTCCTGACAACTCCTTACACAGCTCTAACATATAATATTTCTTTGTATACCTTCCTGACAACTCCTTACACAGCTCTAACATATAATATTTCTTTGTATACCTTCCTGACAACTCCTTACACAGCTCTAACATATAATATTTCTTTGTATACTTTCCTGACAACTCCTTACACAGCTCTAACATATAATATTTCTTTGTATATCTTCCTGACAACTCCTTACAGAGCTCTAACATATAATATTTCTTTGTATACCTTCCTGACAACTCCTTACACAGTTCTAACATATAATATTTCTTTGTATACCTTCCTGACAACTCCTTACACAGCTCTAACATATAATATTTCTTTGTATATCTTCCTGACAACTCCTTACAGAGCTCTAACATATAATATTCCTTTGTATACCTTCCTGACAACTCCTTACACAGTTCTAACATATAATATTTCTTTGTATACCTTCCTGACAACTCCTTACACAGTTCTAACATATAATATCCCTTTGTATACCTTCCTGACAACTCCTTACACAGCTCTAACATATAATATTTCTTTGTATACCTTCCTGACAACTCCTTACACAGCTCTAACATATACTATTTCTTTGTATAACTTCCTGGCAACTCCTTACACAGTTCTAACATATAATATTTCTTTGTATACCTTCCTGACAACTCCTTACACAGCTCTAACATATAATATTTCTTTGTATACCTTCCTGACAACTCCTTACACAGCTCTAACATATAATATTTCTTTGTATACCTTCCTGACAACTCCTTACACAGTTCTAACATATAATATCCCTTTGTATACCTTCCTGACAACTCCTTACACAGCTCTAACATATAATATTTCTTTGTATACTTTCCTGACAACTCCTTACACAGCTCTAACATATAATATTTCTTTGTATATCTTCCTGACAACTCCTTACAGAGCTCTAACATATAATATTTCTTTGTATACCTTCCTGACAACTCCTTACACAGTTCTAACATATAATATTCCTTTGTATACCTTCCTGACAACTCCTTACACAGCTCTAACATATAATATTTCTTTGTATACCTTCCTGACAACTCCTTACACAGTTCTAACATATAATATCCCTTTGTATACCTTCCTGACAACTCCTTACACAGCTCTAACATATAATATTTCTTTGTATACCTTCCTGACAACTCCTTACACAGCTCTAACATATACTATTTCTTTGTATAACTTCCTGGCAACTCCTTACACAGTTCTAACATATAATATTTCTTTGTATACCTTCCTGACAACTCCTTACACAGCTCTAACATATAATATTTCTTTGTATACCTTCCTGACAACTCCTTACACAGCTCTAACATATAATATTTCTTTGTATACCTTCCTGACAACTCCTTACACAGTTCTAACATATAATATCCCTTTGTATACCTTCCTGACAACTCCTTACACAGCTCTAACATATAATATTTCTTTGTATACCTTCCTGACAACTCCTTACACAGCTCTAACATATACTATTTCTTTGTATAACTTCCTGGCAACTCCTTAAACAGCTCTACCAGACAATATTTCTTTGTATACCTTCCTGACAACTCCTTAAACAGCTCTACCAGATAATATTCCTTTGTATACCTTCCTGACAACTCCTTATACAGCTCTAACAGACAATATTCCTTTGTATACATTCCTGGCAACTCCTTACACAGCTCTTACAGAAAATATTCCTTTGTATACCTTCCTGACAACTTATACAGCTCTAAAATTCAATATCCTATCAGGTAATATCCATGTGTATTCGTACTGGAGAATATTCCCATAAATCGTTACCACGCGATATCCCTGTATTCTCCTAACAGGAATTATCTACCCATGTTCCTAGGAGGCATTGACTTCTGGCATCCGTATGAGGAACACAAATTGCTATTCAATGCTGGTAGACATTTGGCTAATTTGGAGAAACTACAAGAACGATAGTATTTATGAATATTTTTAGAGAAGGAGACTCTCTTCGGCCATCCAGGGATTTTCCCGTTGTTATTCCACAAAACAGGCATTTCGTTTCTAGTTCTTGGTTTTGTGTTCTTACCGATTCCACGATAGCTTACTAGAAGCTTGTTTTAGGCGTGAGGAACACATCTGTCTAATTTAAATTGGCCAACGGTTTTGTGCTTTATCAAAATAAGAGAGAGTTTAATAAACTAGTTATTTTAATCCTAAAAGTTATTTTAGTCCTGAGTTCGCCGGCATGTGAATGATACCAAATAATTTAGGTTATTTTAGTCCTGCATTCACTGGCATGCGAATGATACCAAATAATTTAGGTTATTTTAGTCCTGCATTCACTGGCATGCGAATGATACCAAATAATTTAGGTTATTTTAGTCCTGCATTCACTGGCATGCGAATGATACCAAATAATTTAGGTTATTTTAGTCCTGCATTCACTGGCATGCGAATGATACCAAATAATTTAGGTTATTTTAGTCCTGCATTCACTGACATGCGGATGATACCAAATTATTTAGGTTATTTTAGTTCTGCATTTACTGGCATGCGAATGATACCAAATAATTTAGGTTATTTTAGTCCTGCATTCACTGGCATGCGAATGATACCAAATAATTTAGGTTATTTTAGTCCTGCAATCACTGGCATGCGAATGATACCAAATAATTTAGGTTGTTTTATTCCTGCATTCAATGGCATGCGAATGATACCAAATAGTTTAGGTTATTTTAGTCTTGCATTCACTGGCATGCGAATGATACCAAATAATTGAGGTTATTTTAGTCCTGCATTCACTGGCATGCGAATGATACCAAATAATATAGGTTATTTTAGTCCTGCATTTAGTGGCATGTGAATGATACCAAAAAATTTAGGTTATTTTAGTCCTGAATTCACTGGCATGTGAATGATACCAAATAATTTACTGTATTTTAGTCCTGAATTCACTGGCATGTGAATGATACCAAATAATTTAGGGTATTATAGTCCTGAATTCACTGTCATGCGAAAAATACCAAATAATTTAGGGTATTTTAGTCCTGAATTCACTGGCATGCGAATGATATCAAATAATTTAGGGTATTTTAGTCCTGCATTCACTAGCATGCAAATGATACCAAATAATTTAGGTTATTCTAGTCCTGCATTCACTGGCATGTGATTGATACCAAAAAATGTAGGGTATTTTAGTCCTGAATTCACTGGCCTGCGAATGATACCAAATAATTTAAGTTATTTTAGTCCTGAATTCACTAGCATGTGAATGATACCAAATAATTTACTGTATTTTAGTCCTGCATTCACTGGCATGCGAATGATACCAAATAATTTAGGTTATTTTAGTCCTGCATTCACTGGCATGCGAATGATACCAAATAATTTAGGTTATTTTAGTCCTGCATTCAATGGCATGCGAATGATACCAAATAATTTAGGTTATTTTAGTCCTGCATTCACTGGCATGCGAATGATACCAAATAATTTAGGTTATTTTAGTTCTGCATTCACTGGCATACGAATTATACCAAATAATTTAGGTTATTTTAGTCCTGCATTCACTGGCAAGTGAATTATACCAAATAATTTTGGTTATTTTAGTCCTGCACTCACTGGCATGCGAATGATACCAAATAATATAGGTTATTTTAGTCCTGCATTCACTGGCATGGGAATGATACCAAATAATTTAGGGTATTTTAGTCCTGAATTCACTGTCATGCGAAAGATACCAAATAATTTAGAGTATTTTAGTCCTGCATTCACTGGCATGCGAATGATACCAAATAATTTAGGTTATTTTAGTCCTGCATTCACTGGCATGCGAATGATACCAAATAATTTAGGTTATTTTAGTCCTGCATTCACTGGCATGCGAATGATACCAAACAATTTAGGTTATTTTAGTCCTGCATTCACTGGCATGCGAATGATAGCAAATAATTTAAGTTATTTTAGTCCTGCATTCTCGGGCATGCGAATGATACCAAATAATTTAGGTTATTTTATTCCTGCATTCACTGGCATGCGAATGATACCAAATAATTTAGGTTATTTTAGTCCTGCTTTCACTGGCATGCGAATGATACCAAATAACGTAGGTTATTTTAGTCCTGCATTCACTGGCATGTGAATGATAACAAATAATTGAGGTTATTTTAGTTTTGCATTCACTGGCATGCGAATGATACCAAATAATTTATGTTATTTTAGTCCTGCATTCACTGGCATGCGAATGATACCAAATAATATAGGTTATTTTAGTCCTGCATTTACTGGCATGTGAATGATACCAAATAATTTAGGTTATTTTAGTCCTGCATTCACTGGCATGCGAATGATACCAAATAATTTAGGTAATTTTAGTCCTGCATTCACTGGCATGTGAATGATACCAAATAATTTAGGTTATTTTAGTCCTGCATTCACTGGCATGCGAATGATACCAAATAATTTAGGTAATTTTAGTCCTGCATTCACTGGCATGTGAATGATACCAAATAATTTAGGTTATTTTAGTCCTGCATTCACTGGCATGCGAATGATACCAAATAATTTAGGTAATTTTAGTCCTGCATTCACTGGCATGTGAATGATACCAAATAATTTAGGTTATTTTAGTCCTGCATTCACTGGCATGTAAATGATACCAAATAATTAGGTTATTTTAGTCCTGCATTCACTGGCATGCCAATAATACCAAATAATTTAGGTTATTTTAGTCCTGCATTCACTGGCATGCGAATGATGCCTAATAATTTAGGTTATTTTAGTCCTGCATTCACTGGCATGCAAATGATACCAAATAATTAGGTTATTTTAGTCCTGCATTCACTGGCATGCGAATCATACGAAATAATTTAGGGTATTTTAGTCCTGCATTCACTGGCATGCGAATGATACCAAATAATTTAGGTTATTTTAGTCCTGAATTAACTGGCATGTGAATGATACCAAATAATTTACTGTATTTTAGTCCTGCATTCACTGGCATGTGAATGATATCAAATAATTTAGGGTATTTTAGTCCTGAATTCACTGGCATGTGAATGATACCAAATAATTTGGGGTATTTTAGTCCTGAATTCACTGGCATGTGAATGATACCAAATAATTTAGGTTATTTAGTCCTGCATTCACTGGCATGTAAATGATACCAAATAATTTAGGTTATTTTAGTTCTGAATTCACGGGCATTTGAATGATACCAAATAATTTAGGTTATTTTAGTCCTGCATTCACTGGCATGTGAATGATACCAAATAATTTACGTTATTTTAGTCCTGCATTCACTGGCATGTGAATGATATCAAATAATTTAGGGTATTTTAGTCCTGAATTCACTGGCATGTGAATGATACCAAATAATTTGGGGTATTTTAGTCCTGAATTCACTGGCATGTGAATGTTACCAAATAATTTAGGTTATTTTATGCATGACATATAGGGCTCAAAAAAATTTTAGTTCTGGCATTTGGGGGAGGTTCGACAAAAATGAAAGCTTTTACAGGAGCGTCTACATATCTTTGAATTGATAAAAATTACTGTTTTGATAATTTTGATAATTACTATTTTCATAATTTTACTGTTATGATTATTTCTGAATTGATAATTCGCTTTTTGAGAAATTAATTAAATATTTGTTACAATCTAAGAAAGATATATAATTTTTACATGTAAACCCAAAATTTGAACTACAAATAACAAACTAAAACTAATAGTTTTGCAAAATTGTCAATGAAAATTGCCAAAAGTATATATTTATACATTTTTCGTTCAATACTTATATATTTATTACAGACATGTATTTAATAAAGGCTAATATTTACTGTAGTTAATAATAAAATAATTTGTGTAACAAAAAATGATTATTAGATGCTTACTGAGTACAATTTTTTTAACAAATACATTTGGAACCAGTTTTAATAAAGTGTATCGCATATACGATTTTTTTCATTTCAAAAATTGGATTAAAATACATAACATTATTTTAATTAAACTGAATTATTTTTATTGAGATTCATCACAATTTAAATAAATTAAACTGATCAAAACTATTTAGTAATAACCATTTTCCTTAAGAATGTTCAATAATAATTTAACTTAAGCTGCGTATAAAACAGCTGTTGCACAACATAACCTATAACACCAAATCAGCTGTTGCGTGAAATCATATGTTACCTAATGGATTTTATACAGTCGCCAATATGTATATGTTTATCCAATAAGTTTGTGTGGGCGTCGCTATCACTTTAATATACTATACGAAAACTGAATGTAACACACTATTCCAGTACAGAATTACTTGTGTAAAATTTAAAAAAAAAAATAATGTTATATTAATATGATTCCTGTTAGGTTCATTATAATTTATTTAGTACGATAATTTTCTTTCACAGCTAACACTCGCAGATTCTTAGTTGTTAACGAGTTTCAGAACATAATAAATTCAGAACACAATACTTCAATGTGGGAAATAATATCCCTATAACTAAGCATCTAATTGCCCTATATTGCAATAGCTTGTGTGTGTGTGTGTGTGTGTGTGTGTGTGCTGACATATAATTGTTGTTCAGACAGCAGGCTACGTGGTCCGAGAGTACGGCTTCTTCCATCAGCAAAGCGTCAGTATGGCGTTGGCCTTCACGAAGCAGACGATGGTGGTGAGGAAGTCAGTACAGGAACTGCTGTTCGACGGCTATGAAGACGACTTGATGAGTATCGCCGTCCACATCTCACCATCGCTGTCAGTCCTCTCCAGTCCTTTCGACAAGTTCGCGTGGTTCTACATGGTGAGTAGCCTACTTTTCCTTGGGTGGTGGGAAAACTTTGTACCTTCAAATAATCTCAATTTTGCAAGTCATTTAGTATAGTATATTAGATCAATTTCACTTCAATTTCTTGTTGCTGGTCTTGGCGAGAGGCCGAGGACGAGGGAAGGGTGAAGGGGCTCGCAGACCATATTAAAAAACATCGTCCGTTGAACTTCCGCCAACTCAGAGTCGACTCATTACTTTGTTACTTATTAATAATTTTTAATGTATAGTATAAATAACAACAAATGTAAATAGGGCGTCACGGAAGCGTGCTAATGGTGTTGAGGGTTGGGACAAGTAGGCCGCAGTTTCAGCCCCTACGAGGGATGGTGACGGGGCCTGATGTTTTATAGACGATGAATACACAATTTGTACCTAAGAACCAAGTGTCAGCTTATAAAATTTGACCAATAGCAGTGATCCACTATGAACAGCTGTTTGTCACAAGCCTAACCCTTCTGGGCCTTTTAATAAAAAATCAATTTGAGTAGCTTAAGTAGAGTGGAGTAAGTAGTGTCGTTTGGTCAACAGCCAAAGAAAGGGAGTGAAGCTGGTAATTGCGCGGGACATCATTCTAAAGGAGTCAGCAATAAAGACCAGGAGGTAATATTTTACTAAAGGCCATGGCATAGGTATATCTAATACATTTTTGTAGTAGTAGGTATGCACACCGTCCACGGCCCGAGGAGGGTTATTTGTCAAAATTCCATTTAAAGGTGGGACATTATAAATAGTATTTCAGGGTCCAACGTCGCAATTTAACCCTCTTACGACGGTTCGTATCACAATTACTGATTATTACTGGACTTGCAACATTTAACATAAGTTGGGGCAAGGGCGCAGCGAGGGATAACTCTCGTACAGAAAAGTATATAATTTCATTCTAATATTTTGCAGGCTAAAATATATTTTACATTATTACGTTTTCTAAGATAGAAGTTGTCTTAGATAACATTGGTATTGTCTTCTAACTATCGCGGCATCGTAAGGAAACTAAAATATTATAATTTCAAGATAGTTTTCATATAAAACGACTTAACAGTAAATTAAAAGCTATTAATAAATGAGAGCTAAATTTACGTATACTTTCTCTATAAAGGTTTGAACGTACGTATTTCAGAAATATAATTTCCGAAGACCGCCTAAGTTGTATACATGAAAGATGCGTAGGTCTACAACGAAATAAGCATACTCCAGGTGAGTACGAACGGTGCACGAACGGTGAAAGATGGGTACTAGATCACGTTTTGATGGTGAGGGTAAACTATGACGTCAAAACATTGTGACAGGCGAAAAATGAGTACAACATTTAGGCGTACACGGATCATTTAAAATCATTGAGATACATAAGTGAGTTTACCTCTGAGCTGAACATAGATGTCACTTAGTTTCTCGGGACTGGAGATCCTTTAAAACTTTATCTATTTAACATGATTTCCATCACACTTTTTCCAAGTTTTGGACTGGAAAAATGATATGTGTGCTATAATTTTGGCGAGTTTAAAATCAGCTTGTAGCCTCATTTTTTTGTTTTTATATTTTTAATTTGCTTTAATTTTTTTAAATTTTACCGACATTTTTTATCTTAAATACTATTTACAACTTGACCTAATCACCGCGACATATAAAGGCAAATTGGCCATTGGCAAAGGGAAATTTATATTTGGACCCATTTTGACAAAGAAAATCCAAAACCTTGAAAGGTATTAGGAAATAGCTTATGGGTAAATGCCCTGGGGTAACAAGTGAAGTGTGGTTTGTAAGCTTTTTTCGATTGTTAAATTTACAACTTACCCTCGTCAATTGCTATTGTTTCCGCATGTAGGAATATGTCGCCGTAAAACTCTTCTCTAAATCCTACACAATTATACAATCTAAACAGATTGAGACGTTCTTAACGAACATTGAGAGATGACTCAACGTCGTTGATTCGTTGTAAAATGGTTTGTGACATGAAAATTTAAAGTTTTCTTTAAATCTTGTTATGTATTGCAAACCTTTGACCTGATTTCATAAATGATTAACCATCACATACATGAACTTAAATCTGATACTTGCATTTTTTGTGTAGTACATCTGAGGTTTAACAATTATTTTTATTGATATCACTTGGCAAAAACCCACTAGTTACTGATATTACTCATCAGACATGCATCGTACTAGATCAGTGCATTGTTCAATGCTGTGAGTCTTGGACAAGACTGTTGTTCATGTATGTATCTGTTGTGTTATATTGTTCTGTGATGTGATATTGTTTATAGTCTTTTTGCAAATTATGTGTTCAGCTATATTATTTGATTGTAAGTGTGTTTTGTCGCTTGGAATGTATTGTTGGTGGTTTTGTGGTGTTTGTATTTGTAGTAGTTTTCTGTAGATGTTAATTACTTTTTTTGGTGTAAGGTAAGATTTTTAGATTAGATTGTATGATTTTCTTTAAATGTATTTTCTTTGTATGTGAACTCATGGTCAATAAATTTTAATTTGTATTGTATTCAAAAATAAAAAAATGAATTTTTAATTGAACGAATTCATAAATTCAATTTTAGAATGCCCTTTACTTTGCTGGTTAACTCTTGACTATGTAACATGTGACGGAAATATTCAACATCTATTATTATTACTTTTTTATTACTAAAACTCGGAGGGACCTTATCGGTGTAGAGCACTTAGCTGTAGCCTTTGTACTCTCTTCCCATCCCTACCACAGGACTAGCTTAGTGGATACCTACCTCTTTGCAGAAATCAAGTACCCACCTGATGCTAGATTTTCTGATATCCTCTGGTGTACATACCTGCCAGCCAAACCACTTTCTCCTTGCAGCTCCCAAAGCAGGACACTCACAGAGTACGTGGATTGGGCTTTCCTCTTGGTCCTCGTCGCATCTCTTGCACACAGGGGACCTAGATTTTCCAATTTTGTATTGGAACCCCCTCAGATTCCCATGGCCTGTAACCAGCTCTACAGTAGCTCTGAGTTGATGTCTACTTAAGGAGAGTAGTTCTTTGCCCCACACATCTCCTGAGTAACCCCACAGTACCTTGGATTTGTTACACCCCAAGGTTACATTCCATTCTTCCCTGCACAACCTGTCTATATGTGCCGTGATCCTCTTGCGCCCCTCCCGAGGCGGCATGCCCACTGCCCTCAGCAACGGTCCTTGGGTTATACACCCTTGTTTTGCTAAGGCGTCAGCTCTCTCATTCCCTATCCAGCCAGAATGTCCTGGAATCCAGGTTAGGTTGAGTGAATTATACTTACTCAGCTCTGCTAGAGAAGCCATAGTCTCAGCCACCAACCTAGAGCTGGTACTAGCCTTACCTAAAGCCTTCAGAGCTGCCTGACTGTCCGAGCAAATCCAGATGGTCTTGCCCCTCCTGCCAGATCCTATTATTTCCTCAGCACATAGTTTGATCGCGAGCACCTCCCCCTGGAAGACAGAGTTGTAGTCCTCCAGGCGATGACAAAATCTGTCTTGGTGTCTCGGTCCACTAAATCCTGCTCCCACTCCTTCCTTCATCTTGGACCCATCGGTGAACCAGATTTCACCATGTCTGGGTCTATACTCCGCCCATGCCTCTCTTGCAGGAATAAGGATTTTGTAGTTTCCTTTTTCCCTTTTAAGAGACAGTATCTTATCCTGAGGTTCTATCCAGAGCTCCTTCAGTGAATCCCCAAATAGCTGTTTATGAAGTTTGCTACTTGTCTTCCACTGCCCAGTACAGCTTAGCCGGTATGCAGTTTTCATTGCCTCCATCCTAATTTGAAGACTCAAGGATGGAAAACCCAACATAACCCTCATGGCCACACATGGTGTGCTTCTCCTTGTAGCAGTTATGCCTCTAAGGAAGAGCCCCTGTGCGCGGTCCAGCATTCTTTTACTTGTTTCTTTCTGTGCCCTGTCCCACCAGACGATAGAGGCAAAGACCAACCTCGGCACCACAATGGCGGAATAAATCCAGTTCATTTGACGTGGACCCAAACCCCATCTCGTGCCTATTGCTCCTCTGCATTGCCAGAACGTAGCTATGGCTTTTTTGCACTTATCCTCCAAATGCTCACGCCAGAGTAGCTTCCTATCCAGAATAACTCCCACATATTTAGCACTCTCAACGTAGCTTATTTTAGTATTACCAACTTCCATCATCTCCAGCGATTTAGTTTTATATCGCCTAGTGAAGATGAGTGCCACAGATTTCTCTCCTTGAATGCATAGTGCATTCTCCCTGCACCATGCTTCTGTTACCTTGAGTGCCTCTTGAAGCAGGTCTTTGAGGACCTCTTCAAATGGTCCCCTAACAAGGATAGCTATGTCATCCGCATATCCTACCACCTTGACACCCATTCCACTGAGTGTCCCTAGTAGGCCGTCCACGACAAGGCTCCACAGCAAAGGGGATAACACTCCACCCTGCGGGCAGCCCTCCGAGACCATCCCATTTATCGTGCACCCCATCCAGGATGCAGTGCTTATCCGGTTTTCCAAGGAACTCATAATCCAATTTATAATTCCATCAGAAATCCCATGATCCATAGCTGCTCTCTTGATGGCCAGTCTAGAGGTACTGTTAAAAGCCCCCTCTACATCAAGAAAAGCCCCAATACATATTCCTTTGTTGTTGATCTGACCCTTAATAAAGTCTACGACCGACAACAGCGCAGTCTCCACTGACCTACCAGTTCGGTAGGCGTGTTGGTCCTGATGAAGCGGATACAGCTTCAAAGGTCCCTCCTTCAAATAGTAGTCCACCAGCCTTTCCAATGTCTTTAACAAGAAAGATGTGAGGCTGATAGGTCTGAAGTCCTTTACCTCTGTGTAACCTTTCCTCCCCGGTTTGAGGATAAAGATAACCTTCGTTTTGAGCCACTGCCCAGGCGTGTAACCCAAGGCAACACAGCCTCTGAGTAATCCTGTCAGTGGCCCTATTATTTCCTCCAAGCAATTTTGTAGTAGTGCTGGAGTAATGTTATCTAATCCAGGCGCTTTAAAACGTTCAAAAGACAGAATCGCCTCTCTCACCTTTTGCGCTGAGATCACCTGCCCAGCAATATTCCAGTCCGCCCTTAGCCCAGTATGTCGGAGGTTTTGAGCACCGTCCCCTACCGGTCTAATATCGGGAAAACTGTTCCTCATAAGCAGACGCAGTGTTTCCTCCGGGGTGTCAGTAAAGCTACCATCAGTCTTCTTGACAAACTTAAGCTCTCCCCTCGGTCCACCTGCTAACACCTTAAACAGTCTAGCAGTGTCACTCAGTGTGCTTGTCTCTGAGCACCACTTTTCCCAAGAAGCACGTTTAACCTCTTTAATAAGATTTTTATAGAGACCCTGGCTGTCTTTATATGCCTGCCAGGTCTCCGCCGTTTTCTTCTTCTTTGCCCTATTAAAGAGCCTTCTAGTCTCTTTCCGTCTTGCCTCTAACTCGCTGTTCCACTTAAGCTTACTACGCCCAGTGTTTATCCGCGAGAGAGGGCAATTTTCCTCAAACGACGTGGAAATTGCAGTCCTGATGTAGGCCTCAGTATTTTCCAGTTCGTTTGATGTACCATATTTACCACGGAAGTCAGACATCCGCCTCCTCACCGAGGACTTAAAACCTTCCCAGTTTGTCCTTCTCGGGTTCCTAAACCACACCACATGGGGAACAACTCCCCTCATCGTAGCAGTGATGATACGGTGATCAGACATGGAGGGCTCATCCGAAACCTGCCAGTCATGCACCCACCTTACCATTTGTCTATTACAGAAGGTGATCGGCACCTGTGTTTAAAACCACAAGGTTTTCTTCAATCAAGAAGGCTAGGAGCTCCTCACCTCGCTCATTTGTGTCTGTGCTGCCCCACACCTCATTATGAGCATTGGCATCACAGCCCACTAAGATTCCTATATTCCTCTCCCTGCAGTACCGAACTAACTTACGTAATTCTGCAGGGGGCGATTCTCTATTGTGGGCGCAGTAAGTGGAGGCCACGATGAACTCCCTGCTCCCACTTACCTCGCTCTTACCTCGAATTCTAAAAACCGCAAGGTCTTTAGTTGAGAATTCTTGAATCAGCGTGGCTTCTAGTCCTCTGACTATCACACATGCTCTGTGCCCCTCATGTTCCCCACTTGCGTAGGTGCGCCCAGCTGCAGTCAGACCCCTTATACGGTTCCTGACCAGCCACGGTTCTTGCACCAGCGCAAGCGCTGGTAATGTGTGCCTCACATTTAAGCACCTGGTTAGGACCACCGAGGCGCTTTTACTGTGATGCAAGTTGATTTGCAGGATCATTGCTCGAGGGTCAGCCATCTCCAACTGACCCCTACGCCTTCTCCTGATTCTCTCTCTCGCCCTTCTCTTCCAGGTCCTTAGAGTTCCACTTAAAAGTGACCTCTGCAGTCCCCAGGAAGGCTTTCCCATCTCTTGCCTTTAATAATCTGGCCGATGCCTCATCCAATCCTAGGCAGAGGAGGCTTGCAGGTCCCCGCTCAATGCACTGTAGGATCTTCCACTTCGAAGTGTCAATTTCTGGGTTTTGCATCCCGATGAACTTGACCAGCTGAGTGGCCTCCCTTTTTGGTGGTGGTACTAGCACCGTCACTTTCACCCTTTTGATCAGTTCATCAGGCAGTACTAGCCTTGCCTGAGTCCCGTCCTCGAGCTTAACGGTACCACTTCTCTCAGCCATTTTGCCGATTCCTCCTCAGCACAAATAAATGCTGCGACTCCATCCCTTAGGTGAGTGTCTCTGAACCGCGGAACAAAACCTCCACTAGGAGTGTCCAGAATCCGGTCCATGACGGTGCCCTTAAGGTGGTCGAACGCCGCCATCTCCATCCTCACGCCTACACTATCCCCAAAGGTCACAAGAACCCTCGGAAGGTTGGCGGAGATCGCCGAGAAAGACGGCCCTCCCGACCAAGCAGGCCTAGACCTCTTGACCTCCGACTCTGGAGTAGGATTAGAAGTACTCCTTTCCTTCCTTTTCCTCTCTCTCTTTTGTCGTACTAAAGTCCTACCTGATCCACTGGCTTCCGGGACGACAGGGCGGGTTCTAGCCCCAGCCTCCGTCAAACCCTTCCGCTGCCCGGATCGGTGTTTCCTCAAAGGGGGTGGCGGTGGTTCTCTGCCCTCCGCCTCCGCCTTATTTGCTTCCTCATGGTAGGAAAGCCAGAGTGCTTTCCTCCTTTGTGCACCACTCATTCTTCCTGTTGCCTTCGCAGCTGGATTTCCATCTGTCTCTACGGGGGCCGAAGCCACCTCCATAGGAACAGATTTGTCGGTAGGTTCTAAGCCCTGACCAATTAAATTTATTTTTTTCTCTGCCATGTGTGTTCCCACGAGCAGCTAGGGAAATAAAGGTCCGCCGCCGCAGAGCCCCGCTTACGGCGGTAAGGCGACTTAAGTACTCAGGGGTGGCGCCAGGTGCCCCTGAGGCTCCGTTAAAGACCCTCCTTACCCTGAGGGCCACGAATCTACATCGGCACGGATCGCATAACACCTTCAGATCGGGGGTGTAAGTGCCCATCCAGACCACCAACCTGGATGAGGGGTGCTTCTTGGTTGCCGCCCGCAAGGGAAGGGCAGGGCGAGAGCCGGGCAGATAACAACCCTTCAGGTGCTAGGACTGGCCCCTTTTTTTGAGCCGCCTTCATGCACTCACACAAATGCCTGGACTTCCTGTTTATAGGGAGCCACATACGTACAGCTCCGCTCCACCCGTCCCCCACGCCCGGATTAAGCCTCTCCACCACGTCAAGGTCATGCAGCCCATAGGAGAGGATTCAACATCTAACGTATTAAAACAAAATAAATCGAAAGTGTTACAATGTCAATACCTCACACTACCAGAAGAAAAGTCTGACTGTAACACAGATATGTAGTTCTGTTTACTGATGATGAGGAGACATGGAGATTCTAAGACGTTTTTGCCTAGAAGCGTGCGTCAGTTTGTTATCACATTGCCAGGCGAAACATATGATCAAGTCCAATGTTCAAATTACCACATCTTGTAGCCATTGATCCTAGAAACCTTGATTGTAGAACGTACATTCTAGAAATGCATGTGCAACTTATAGGCATCTAAATATAGAACAATCATAGTTACGAAACAAGTAAACTTATATAGTTAAATTGGGTAATGAGGTCAGGGCTATCATGTTGAAGGCAATTAAATAATACTTGTAGAACGTTTGCTTGTGAAAAGGGGTTTAATAATTTTATATCTATACTATTAGACCTACTCTTTAACGGCGTCGACATGTTATAACTCTTGCAGAAGGAAGATAAAGAAGGTTAGTTAGTTATAATGGTCTTAGAAAGTGACATAACTACCTTGGGAGTGAAAAAGAGTTAAGATTCACTTAGACAACGAGCCGATAGAGATTGGTTCTACCTTACACACCTGAACCATAATTCCCACTATCAGAGGTTACTCGCTTAGCTATTGTATTATTTCCTGGATAGAAAGAGAAATATGGATAAAAGTGATGAAGGTGAGAGCATCTTAATAAATGATAGGTTACCGTGAGCAGCAAATAAAAACTTTACTCGTGAGTGAATCGGTAGAACGCGACGTCTTCACTTTGGAATTCTAACGCGCAACAATACCGTCTTCTACATCTCTATAGCTAATAAAAAATAACCCCCCTATCTATACCTAACATATATTAACTCCCCCTCTTTAGAACTCAATAGCTTGAAGATATTAATTTCTCTCTCTCTCTCTCTCTACACCCTAATAACTAATACATATTATCCCCCCCTCTCAATACCTCTATAGCTGATACATTTTAATTTCCCCTTTTCTAAATCTCTATAGATACTAACTCATGTTAATTTCCTAATTTCTATACCTCTATAGATACTAACTCATATTAATTTCCTCCTTTCTATACCTCTATAGATATAACTCATATTAATTTCCTCGTTTCTATACCTCTATAGATACTAACTCATATTAATTTCCTCGTTTCTATACCTCTATAGATATAACTCATATTACTTTTCTCCTTTCTATACCTCTATAGATATAACTCATATTAATTTCCTCCTTTCTATACCTCTATAGATACTAACTCATATTAATTTCCTCGTTTCTATACCTCTATAGATATAACTCATATTACTTTTCTCCTTTCTATACCTCTATAGATATAACTCATATTAATTTCCTCCTTTCTATACCTCTATAGATATAACTCATATTACTTTTCTCCTTTCTATACCTCAATAGATATAACTCATATTAATTTCCTCCTTTCTATACCTCTATAGATATAACTCATACTAATTTCCTCCTTTCTATACCTCTATAGATATAACTCATATTACTTTCCTCCTTTCTATACCTCTATAGATATAACTCATACTAATTTCCTCCTTTCTATACCTCTATAGATATAACTCATATTAATTTCCTCCTTTCTATACCTCTATAGATATAACTCATATTAATTTCCTCCTTTCTATACCTCTATAGATATAACTCATATTAATTTCCTCCTTTCTATACCTCTATAGATATAACTCATATTAATTTCCTCCTTTCTATACCTCTATAGATATAACTCATATTAATTTCCTCCTTTCTATACCTCTATAGATATAACTCATATTAATTTCCTCCTTTCTATACCTCTATAGATATAACTCATATTAATTTCCTCCTTTCTATACCTCTATAGATATAACTCATATTAATTTCCTCCTTTCTATACCTCTATAGATATAACTCATATTAATTTCCTCCTTTCTATACCTCTATAGATATAACTCATATTAATTTCTTCCTTTCTATACCTCTATAGATATAACTCATATTAATTTCCCCTTCTCTACAATTCTAGAGGTAACATATAATAAATACACCCTCTATACACCCCTGTCGCCAGCACATAATAATTTCCTCTGCTCTACATAAATAGCTAACACTTAATAATTTCTCTCTTTCTTCACTTCTACAGCTAGCACGTACGCATTTCCCCCTCTCTTTACCTAAGACATATTAATATCTCTATAGCTTCACCTCTATAGCTACACAATATTACTTTCCTCACTTTACACCCCTATATTGTGCAGCTTACCATAATAACTTACCACTTTCTACACCTCTGTAGCTAATACATATTAATGCTCCCTCTCTACACCATTATGTTTAACCCATAATAATTCCCCCTTTCTACACCTCTGTAGTAAAGACATATTGATCCCTCTCTCTCTTTCTCTCTTTCTCTCTCTCTCCCTCTCTCTCTCTCTTTCTACCTACCTATATATAAAGCTTATTACTCCTCTCTACTCTTCTACAGCTGTTATACTAATACTATTTCATTTTTCCTTCTCCGAATTGTGGAAAATGTTTCCAAAACTCAAAAAATGTCGTGGAATAACGCTAACAGTTAGTTTCTTATATAGTTAGAGGTTGTGTTTTATGGTATATATGAATAATAATTTCCTACATATTCAGAATTATCATATTTTATTAAATAAGGTAACAACCTATGACTTCACACAGGAGCAGTTTTTATTAATCGTAGGTTGTGTTATTTTCTGTATTATTGTTTATTATTAAACAAGATTTATAATATTTCCTAATTTAATAACAGTAAATATCGTTATTTAATGTGCTAACTTCTTAATGACTTAGGCTACATTTATGAAGTTACCTTACTTGGGTCTATTTAAGAAATTGTATTTAAAGATATACTTTTGATAGAAGTCCCACGCCAAATATATATATATATACACGTATATCTTTAAAGAAATATGCCACATCAAAAATTAAACTCTTTATATTTAGTTAAATAAAATATAAAATCAAATTAAAAATATTATGTTCAGTGATAAGTATTTATTATAACTTGAGAGAGTTACGATTTTTTTGATGTAGAGGAACGGATCAGCTTCGGCAGACGGATGGTTTAACATGGATACCGGAGACCAAAGGATTAACAGATTAGGAAGTATGATGTCCTGGAACTTTAATCAACAGACTCAGTACTACCCGGGGAATTGCGGGAGGGTCGACGGATCCACGGGAGATATGTATCCTCCGGGGCAGAAGAGGAACTCGAATCTGAAGATGTTCTCCATAGATATTTGCAGGTAATGACCCCCACGATGTAACGAGCCTAGGAAGGGTGAGGAATGTAAGGTATGGATGGTTTTGTGCTTGGCGTCATATCGTACAGTAGCGGATGTAAGCTAGTGCCTCTCAATTAAACGTTTAATCTGAGCCATGAGCGTTTCGTCAAAGTAGCTGGCTGTGAAAAGACATCACGTGAAACTATGCATTTACCGTCTGAGCATCGAAACAATAATAGTGCAGTTTTATTACAGACATTTCTTTCAAAAATTTTTGTTAAAGAGCTTAAAAATTAACATATTTGTCTATAAACAGATTTAACAAGACCATCATATTTATACCTACATTATAGATATAACTATTTTCATAGCATATAGGGCTAAATAAATAAATATATATATATATATATATATATATATATATATATATATAT
This sequence comes from Prosapia bicincta, assembly GCA_036971475.1. Taxonomy (NCBI): domain Eukaryota; kingdom Metazoa; phylum Arthropoda; class Insecta; order Hemiptera; family Cercopidae; genus Prosapia; species Prosapia bicincta. The sequence continues at coordinate 590,807 of JBAIZL010000139.1, forward strand.
ATATATAATACGTTTTCTTGTTTAATAATTTAAAACAACATAGGTTATTCAAATACAAAAATATTTATTAATTTATATCCAAAGCGTTTCGTTGGTAAACAGTACCAACATCATCAGGAATGAAAATTACAATAATTTGTAATTTAAATTATAATAAATTTAAATTATTGTAATTTTCGTTCCTGATGATGTTGGTACTGTTTACCAACGAAAAGCTTTGGATATAAATTAATAAATATTTTTGTATTTGAATAACCTATGTTGTTTTAATATATATATATATATATATATATATATATATATATATATATATATATATATATATATATATATATATATATATTAGATATGCAACATTACATGAAATCCCTAGAGACGAAATGTTTTGAAGAAATACGTTAACAGGTTTAAGAAACACGTAAAAATCCCATTGAAAAACATATAATAAAACGAATAAATTTTTATTTCCCTTAAAGAACAAATAATCATTACCAATCGAAAGACACTGGCGTTGGTAAATTTATATTCAAAATTATATGTAAAAAACAGCGTACGACCGTAAATAACTAATTAATGTAAAATAAATTTACACTCACGTAAATGAAGGCTTCGCGAAATGAAGAAATGTTTTGTCTGTTTAGAGATTTTAGAGATATGTTATTAGTACTTTAAAAACAATACACACACACACACACACTCATATATATATATATATATATATATATATATATATATATATATATATATATACATACATACACATATTGATTAAAGTAACGCCCTTTCCAAGATTAATATCAAGTCAAACTTATTTAAAATGTCGCGTTTCGGAAGATCTTTATCTTCAAAAGTTTAATTTCTCCTACATTAGAACTATCTGCAGAGATTGTAGTTATTTAGTTTTATTATAATGAAAGAAAATAATATATATTGTTAATATTCAATTGAAAAAAAATAATAAAAAAATAAAACACTTTATGTAGGCCAAAATCTCCCCTAAACAAGAATGTTAACACTTCAAAGATAAAAGTGTAACATACCTTCAACAGAAGGGATGCTCCGATGACTAACCAAAAATGTTTAAACTGAAAATTATATATTTTTTTAGAAAAATGACATCGTCGTCAGTAAATTGGCGGTTTTAAACTTTTAAACACACAAAATCTTGAAGCTTTTTCTGGAGCGAAACTCTTTCCGGATAATTCTTTATCTGAGGTTCAGAAAATTTGTTTCAACATTCTTTTTACCAATAAGAGCTTTTAAATGTAGTGAGTATTATATATGAAACTGATATTTTCCAAAACAAAAATTCTTTCGGAAGTTATAGCACTTTTCATACGAGGGACATTTAGAAAATGCTTCCTATGAAGTATTCCACTTAGCTAACCAGACATCGACAAGTAATGGTTTAGAGACGTTGCGACACTTGAAGAGATGCACACTTGCAAGAGATCCACGCATGGAGAAGAGGAGATAGTAATATGTCATTACTATCTAATAATTAGGAACTCTTGGATAAATCAGAACTGGTGAAAAATTATAAAACACTCTGATCCTGACGTGCGTTTTAAAAAATAAACTATATACCTTCCTTTATTTCTTTCAATAATTTTTTTAAATGTAATTTAAAAAGTAAGAAGACTACTATAATTAAATATTACTTACATTGCAATTTAAATATAAATTCAGTTAAACATATATCCCCAGCACACATTATAAATAAAGTTTAGTACTGGAAAAATCATTTATTTTTTTGGGTGGATGCATCAAAGATGACTAGGCGAATTTATCAGGCTTCACCACTGACCTCTGACAATGTTATCATTATTAACATTCACACATAAGGCGATTGTTTTTATTTAACAAGTATTATTATATTTTTTTTTATTGTCACTATGGTATATGGCTATGATTAGTAAATCTCGAGATATTTATTTATAGATTTAAATGAAACTGAAAATCTAAGTCTACTAAATACAATAAGTAATGAAATAAAATAACATGACAAATACTTTTACCCTCATATAACGATAGTATCACAATTCAGAACACGATCAATAGCTATTTGCTAGTAACACATATAGCAAATTAATAAATTGTTACACACACACACACACACACACACACACACACACACACACACACACACACACACACACACACACACACACACACATACACACACACCCACACACCCACACACACACACACACACACCCATACACACACACACACACACACACACACACACACACACACACACACACACACACACACACACACACACACACACACACACACACACACACACACACACACACACACACACACACACACACACACACACCACACACACACACACACACACACACACACACACACACACACACACACACACACACACACACACACACACACACACACACACCACATACACACACACCCACACACCCACACACACACACACACACACACCCATACACACACACACACACACACACACACACACACACACACACACACACACACACACACACACACACACACACACACACACATACACACACACACACACACACACACACACACACACACACACACACACACACACACACACACACACACACACACACACACATACACACACACCCACACACCCACACACACACACACACACACACCCATACACACACACACACACACACACACACACACACACACACACACACACACACACACACACACACATACACACACACACACCACACACACACACACACACACACACACACACACACACACACACACACACACACACACACACACACACACATACACACACACCCACACACCCACACACACACACACACACACCCATACACACACACACACACACACACACACACACACACACACACACACACACACACACACACACACACACACACACATACACACACACACACACACACACACACACACACACACACACACACACACACACACACACACACACATACACACACACCCACACACCCACACACACACACACACACACACCCATACACACACACACACACACACACACACACACACACACACACACACACACTCACACACACACACACACACACACACACACACACACACACACATACACACACACACACACACACACACACACACACACACACACACACACACACACACACACACCCATACACACACACACACACACACACACACACACACACACACACACACACACACACACACACACACACACACATACACACACACACACACACACA
>JBAIZL010000140.1:0-2500 GCA_036971475.1 Prosapia bicincta
GCTCGTACTGAGACTTGCATGGCTTAATCTTTGAGACAAGCATATGACTACTGGCAGGATCAACCAGGGAGCAGCCGACTCGACGTCCGTAAACGGAGACAGCTGCCCAGGTCCCGCATAACGGGACCGTTTGTTTCTCCGACCTCTACGCTGGCGCCACCCGCCACGACCGTTTGGCGGGCGGATGGATCCTGCGGAAGCGGAAAAACTTTCGTTCAATTGCCCCCGCTCGCACGAAGTAGGCTGGCCCCAGCGCTTGGCAGGAGCCCTTGCCGACGAACGGCGAGCGAGAACCAAAATAGAAAACAACATAAGCGGGCTACAGGACCCTGTTGCCGCGCCTTCTGCCGGTTTTCATCACACACAACGACTTTCGCATACCCGGCCAAACTCCGCTAGAGAGTTGGCTGAAGGGTTCGCAATCGATGTTTACTCATTGTTATAATAGCGCTGACACCCGGGAGGGCGAAGCGTTCTCCGTTTGTACGGCCTACCGTGAGCGCCCTTTTAAAGACGCAACAACGGCGGCCGTGTTTGAATGCAATAGTGCCGCATGGTAGAGCTTGACGCCGGTTGACGGCGAAAAATCGCCGTCGCGTGGCGTGCCCGCGGCTACGCTGTGGGTCGGACACTGAATGGCCGAGGGTGAGGTTTGCGCCGACCGCGTTACAAACGGCCTCCTTTAGAGAACCGGTTGAACGCGACGGCTGTGACCGCATCTCTCATCTGGCGGCATCGGCGTCATTCTGGCTCCGGCAGTTCGCACTTGATGTGTGTGTTATTATTATTATTTTTATTATTATTATTATATATAGCCACGGTGGGAGTAGAACCCACCATACGCATCACGGGCGTCCAGTGTGTACGCCTTCGTGATAATAATAAATGCAGGTGCACAGTCGACGCTGGCGTCGGTCAGGACTATAGCGCGGCGGCTGCGGATCACCATTCGCTACCCGCCCGTGGAGGCTGGCAATCGAACGGAAGAAGATCCACTGGTTGCCTAAACAACCACCGCCCACGGCACATGAGATCCCGTACTTGCACGGGGACCGCTCGCTCTCCTGCATGGAGAGAGGCGATAACCCCGCACTTTCCCGCCCCGCCGAATTCACGGGGGACGTGATCGCATATTGGCGTGCCGCACGACCAACCCGCACTATTATTGCGCAAGTGGCACACACACTTTATAGATTTCTGCCATGTATTTTGCGAACTCACCGCAAGCCAAAAATAACAGGCCGCAGACGTTCGTGCTGTTCTCGGCTTCAAACAGATTCTGCCGGTGCGCTATAACCAATTGCCCGAGCGATTGTGTCGACCCATCGGACTGCCCATTTCCCGGCCAGTACCGTCGTATTACGACGTACATGTGCCGGCAAGGCCGTCGCCGTCGGTCAACAAACCGCCCACAGCACTTGCAATGGTTTCGCCACACCAGCCTATCGAGCCGGTACGGTCCCTCAAAGATAGCAGCGCAAACGCTTGTAAGTGGGCTGTCTGAAAAAGCTACTCCTGACCGTGATCATCGGTTATGGTTTATGGCTTTTATCAGCTTATAAACGCTCGCTGCTGTTAACCGTCGCCTGTAAACATCGCTCGGTGGTCATCATCGCCCATTGGTGATCACAGCCGACCGGTGACGATCGCCATTTTTGAGTTAATCGGACTTTTGTGGTGATCATCGCCGACCCGTGATCATCGCCGACCCGTGATCATCGCTTGTCTTTGGTGATCATCGGTGACCCGTGATCATCGCTTGTCTTTGGTGATCATCGCCGACCCGTGATCATCGCCGACCGGTGATCATCGCTTGTCTTTGGTGATCATCGGTTATGGTTTATGGCTTTTATCAGCTTATAAACGCTCGCTGCTGTTAACCGTCGCCTGTAAACATCGCTCGGTGGTCATCATCGCCCATTGGTGATCACAGCCGACCGGTGACGATCGCCATTTTTGAGTTAATCGGACTTTTGTGGTGATCATCGCCGACCCGTGATCATCGCCGACCCGTGATCATCGCTTGTCTTTGGTGATCATCGGTGACCCGTGATCATCGCTTGTCTTTGGTGATCATCGCCGACCGGTGATCATCGCTTGTCTTTTGTGATCATCGGTGACCCGTGATCATCGCTTGTCTTTGGTGATCATCGCCGACCCGTGATCATCGCCGACCGGTGATCATCGCTTGTCTTTGGTGATCATCGGTGACCCGTGATCATCGCTTGTCTTTGGTGATCATCGCCGACCCGTGATCATCGCCGACCGGTGATCATCGCTTGTCTTTGGTGATCATCGCCGACCCGTGATCATCGCTCGTCTTTGGTGATCATCGCTTGTCTTTGGTGATCATCGCCGACCGGTGATCATCGCTTGTCTTTGGTGATCATCGCCGACCCGTGTATAAATAGAAATGACAGAAAAGTAGAACATAGACAAAGAAGAAGAAGAGAGTGGCAGGAGGATACCTAGCCTCGCGACTTTCATCCTCCTACCGAAA